>BQNB010032381.1:4465-22575 GCA_026074375.1 Tanacetum coccineum | reverse complement strand
AATATTAATTAAAAGCGTAAAAATGCGTCCAATGACGAAAGACTACGATAAAATAAAATACGGTTCGCTCCTGGAGACGATTCTCAGATATTAACGGGACAACTTCCCGGTTACGCATAAAAGTTAAACGAAACGTTAAAAATTTAAATTATCAAACAGAAACGGCTAAATTATTGATCGAAAATTTATGAGGTGTCACATCCTTTCTCCGTTAAAAGAGCTTTCTCCTCAAAGCTTAAGACGTAGCATTTGATAAAGGTTCAGGATTAGCAAATAGTTGCGGGTACTTTTTCTGCATTTGGTCTTCACGCTCCCACGTAAACTCAGGACCTCTCCTAGAGTTCCAACGTACCTTGACAATCGGAATACGGCTCTGCTTCAGACGCTTGACTTCGCGGTCCATGATCTCGACAGGTTCTTCAATGAAGTAGGGTTTTTCGTCGATTTGGATTTCATCCAACGGTATAGCAAGAGTCTCGTCAGCTAGGTACTTCTTCAAGTTCGAGACGTGAAACGTGCTATGAACTCTACTCAGCTGCTCTAGGAGTTCAAGTTGATAGGCGACGATTCCTACTTTAACTAAGATCTTAAAAGGTCCAATATAACGAAGGTTAAACTTTTCCCGTTTGCCAAAACATATCACTCCTTTCCACGGAGATACCTCTGACTTGAAATTATAAGGGTTTGCATCTGACATCTGCATAATTCTTTTAATGATCACGATTATCCAAATCGTGTAGTAACGGCTTGTTGTCTTTGGGAGGCTTGTGATAAAATCCATGGCTATATTTTTCCCATTTCTAATGGGTTGTTTCTGGTTGTACCAGTAAACCGGATGACTCCTGATAGTCATCCTTCGTCCCTAAACACGTCGAGCACTTGCTGACATTGGTGGCGATGCATGTTTCCATGTTGGGTCATTGGTACAACTGCCTAATGCGGAGAGTTCTATCGAGACGAGTTTCAGACTCTTTGTCCATACCATGAAGGTTCTCATCCTTAACACTCCTTTTCTTGAAACTTCTACTTATGTTTCATGAATCTGTGGTGGTAGGTTTAAATTAACGGTCATCACTAAGGCTCCCACCCTGAGAGGCTTAGTTCGTTCCTTTCTGCTTAGAGCATCTGCTGCAACGTTTGCTTTTACAAGGTGATATCGAATCTTACAATCGTAATATTTGAACAATTTTTAACAACCTACGTGGTCTCACGTTCAATTCCATTTGATCTAGAATGTACTGTAAGCTCTTATGGTTTGTAAACATGGTATGCTTTATGCCATCCAGGCAGTGTTCCCAGATCTTAAAACTAACACTATTTCTCCTAATCCTAGGTCGTGTGTCGAGTAGTTCTTCTAATAAACTTTCAGTTGTCGGGAGTCGTAAACTATCACCTTCTCCTTCTGCATCATTATAGTACCTAATCCATTATGCGAGGCGTTATAAGTCACGAAGTTTTCTGTTTCATCAGGAAATGCTAAAATCGGTGCACGACAAAGTTTCTACATCACAGTTGAAAGGCTTCCTCTTCTTTTTCTTCCCATTTGTATTTCACATTTTTCCGAGTCAGTTTGGTTAGAGGTTTCTATATCCTAGAGAAACCTTCGATAAATCGTCGGTAATAACAGGAAAGACCTAAGAATTTTCGTACCTTCGTTGGAGTCATAGATGTTGCCTAATCCTTGATTGACTCAATCTTGGCGGTATCAACGTGAATGCCTTGACTATCAACAACGTGGCCAAGAAATTACACTTTTAGGAGTCAGAATTCGCACTTAGGGAATTTGACGTACAATTCCTTATTCTTAAGCAATCCCAAGATAAGCAAAGGCCGTTCCTCGTACTCCCCTTATTTCCTGCTTGAGGAAATAGAGATTCATCGATGAATACTAATACGAACACATCCAAGTATTGTTTATACACCACATCATGAATCTATGAATGCCTCTGGTGTGTTGATCAAACCAAATGGCATGACCCGAAACTTGAATTGTTCATAACGGGTCCTAAATGCGGTCTTAGAATATCCTTTTCTCGAACTCTAACTAGTGGTCACTAGTCCCTACGTCAATTTTTGAATAAACACTAATTCCTTGTAGTTGATTGAAAAGATCATCTATACTAGGTAACGGGTAACGGTTCTTCACAGTTAGCTTGTTCAATTCCGGCTGTCAGTGTACATCCTGAAGGATCCATCCTTCTTTTTGACGAACAATATCGAAGCTCCCCAGGGTGAGGAACTCGGTCTTACCAATCCTTTTGAGTATACGACATACTACGCCGGAGATGGTCAACTCTCTTTCTATCAACACATAACATGCCTTCGAGTCTCAAGTTATCCCGTTCCAATGTACCAATCCTATCAAACAACTCTGCTTACTAGATACTATCAATGTATATCCATCACTCCTATTTCTTCGGATCGTTAAGGTTTCATCACCTAAAGGTATACGAACAATCTTTTTATCACGAATGATCATGGCGTGGTACCTTGTCAACCAATGCATATGAATTAATTTCCATAGGTTACCATGCATACATGCATTAAGTTACTTAAACGATTACATAAACAACAAAAATGACTAACGACTTCACGAAAAAATATGAAATTTTAAATATTAATTAAAAGCGTAAAAACGCGTCCAATGACGAAAGACTACGATGAAATACAGTACGGTTCGCTCCCGAAGACGATTCTCAGATATTAACGGGACAACTTCCTGGTTACGCGTAAAAGTTAAACGAAACGTTAAAAATTCAAATTATTAAACATAAACGGCTAAATTATTGATCGGAAATTTGCGAGGTGTCACAAAATCATGGTGAGTACTCATACAATTATATGTCTATAATGTGTACAAATAGTCTGATCACAACATGAGTTCAATAATCAACATCATACAAAAGAAAAGAAATCACAACACAACAAGTAAAGATCAAAAGTAGTCATTTGCCATTCATCATAAGAGTTAGTACATGTTTGCATTGTTTACCAAAATATGACTCATGTCATCACAAGCATGGATACCAAATCTACTAACCGACATGCCGGTTTAGTGATTACTTCAACAAAATAAAAGTACTACAAATGAAACTAAACAACTACAGGTCACGTGGAGATCCATGAGACTCTGAGGGCTGTGAGTCTTTGGCAGAAGCATCATCATCACCCTCATCATCTTTCTCTTCCCCAATATCTTTAACTACCGCAGTGGTATCAACACTCTCACCACCACGGTCACTAGCAACATCAGCACAGACTGCATTGTCCCTAACCATAACATACGGATCATTCGCATAAGGACCAGGAGTAGTGTCGGTAGAAGGATCATATGGCGTCTCTCGGTATTGCTTTTTGAGAGGTAACTAGTCTCTCATCTTAAACTCACATCTGCTTAAATCACCATAAAGTCGTGACACGCGAGCCCAGTGGTTCTTATAGTACTCAGCCTCTATGTGTTTGTCCTCAGCTTTTTCCTCAGCAGCTCTTAATCTGATCCTTAGCATTTTGTTTTCGGCTCTCAAATCCCTCTCCTGAATTTGTTGAAACTGTTCATTTAACTCAGCCATTAACTTCTTTATTTCTTGTATTTTTTCCCTTAGTGTAGAATCTAGGGCTGTCAAATCATCGTCAAAGCTATCCATTCTCATATCATTTCTCTCAAGCCTTTCGAATGACGAACTCTCAACTCTGTACATATCCCACATCTTTTTAGTCAAAGTCTTGACCCTGAAGTAAAGAGTGTTCGGATCATTTCCCATAGGTCCTAGGGGATTAACTTTGCATAAGGCAGGATTAAAGACAGTGGTGGAAGATCCCTTGCCTACATAAAAAGTACCAGTAAACTACCGGATAGGTGGTATAGGCTGTAAGGTACTCCGACTAACATGAGCATTCATGAACTCTTGCTCAGCTGTCTCGGGGCTAGGTGGTGGCCTATTAAGGGGATCAGCCTCCTCATAGGGGTGAATGATCTCAGCATTATTCTCATCATCATTATCCTCGACCTCTATCTCTTCTTTATCCTCCTCTTTGGCTTCTACGTGCCAACCAATCCATTGAGGAGCAAACCCAGCAGAAGCAGAAAGAGCTTGTTCAGGAATGGGTTCTTCTTCCTCTTCCGGTTCTTCTTCCGTATCTTCTTCATCATCAGCTAAATAGTCATTGGGTTGAATAGGTGCAGGGTTAGGAGCGATGGGAGCATGCTCAAGAGCAGGAGCATGTTCATCTTTGGGAACATTCAGATCATTATTTGGAGGAGGTAAATTTACTATGATAATCTGTCATCACGGAAAATAAATACGTATAAGGTCACAATATAGATAAAATTTATTCAACATACGAATGAATGCAATGCATTACAATGAATATGATAAATTAATATTAGTTTATTTAGACATGTAAATAATTTAATAATGATTTATTTAAACATGTAAATACATATGAAAACTTTGATATAAAGTTTAATTATCGAAGTATAACTCGATATGAATTATAGTATTTATTTAATAAATGCTAAACAATAATGTATTCACGATGAAGGAATACTAAAAATGGTAATCACTTAGGATGACTTGCGCGGGAACCACGAGGAGTATTTTGCGCGTGAAAATTAGAAAAATAAAGTTATATTTTAGGTTTTTGAAAAATGACCTAGTTCTCTATAACTTATGGCTCTTGATACCAATCTTTAACACCCCCAATTTAAATCAAGATTCGGGACCAACATTTAGGTGTTAAAATATAAGTACAACAGTCAATAAATTATAAGGAACGACTCGAAAACATAACCCATTCCAAAAGAAAGTTCAAAGTGAAAGCGTTGTCCCAACTTAAAGACTAACAAAGTACAAGTATTCAACAAAGTATAAAAACAATGTTTTTGAGGAATGGAAATCATGTGATTTAGCAAAAATATTTTTAAGCGCAACTTCCTCCTCGTCCCAAGCTCCAAGTCCTTAGCTTTGATTTCCTGAGATAAACATGCTAAAAAAAGTCAACGAAACGTTGAGTGAAATTCATAGGTTTATATAAGCATAAAGATTTAGAACACAAATATTAAATCATCGAAAACTTGTGGATCAAACAAGTTTTAATTAATAATGCATTGAGCTCGTGACATCCGACACCTTTGACGAGAATAAATTAAGTTGCCCCAATAGGTTAGGTATTATTTCTATATACTTATTACTTCTCAGAATAATATATCCGTTGAAAGTGGGTGTCCACAAGGAGAACAAAACTCGAAGGGAGTCACCCCATAGGCCTATTATTATACCTACTTCTACCCATTCTATGAGGATTTAACCGGTTCACGATATTAAGGTCTTTAGCAATAGGTACTCAAGCATTAATCATACTTTCGGGTCTAGCATACGGAAAAACACTTTGTGTTCAATTTTATAAAAACAAGCATGTATCTCCCTCGCGGGTTTTTAAGAAAACAATTAAAGTAGTAAAGGCGAGGCTATGAACTCACCGTGAGTAGAAGATAAAAAAAGAAATCAACGAGATAGAAGCCAGCAACAATTAGCCGAGACCTATAAAGCAAGTCGCGACTTAGAATTATAGATGAAATCATTATAGTAAAAATAGTTATACAATACTAGTCAAAAATCCAAAACATGTACGACATTGCACCAAGACTTAACCAAAGTATTTTTATCTCCAATGATAGGTCACATGAATCTTGAATCAATCATATCAACATGTAATATTAGAGAGAATGAGGGAAAATTCAAATCTTATTATGGAGGGAAAATGAGAGTTAATCACAAGGGCATCACCCTCTAATGAAGATGTCATCTTTACTCCACCGTATCTCTTAACCTATAAAAGATACAAGGATGGGGATTTCACCCCTGGAAGTATGCTTAAGTCTAGTTTCTATAAAATCAAGCCAATCATTCGTACCATTTACCAATCTACGGGAATTGTGTTTTTACTAAACATAACTCAAAACAGAAAGTTGACTGAATTTATATCGTTTACGGTTTCGGCCATAAATCCTATTCTATAATAGCTATAAAGTTGAATCCAAAGAGAGATGAAAGCTTATGATGTCTAGTGTCTAACCAAGTTTTAAAACCTAAGTTTATTGTACAAGAACCTGGATCAAAACAACGTTATTCCACGCCAACAACTCCAGATTGACCCTTCTTCCGTAAAAATGGCCAATCCCCCTCATCCGTAAGTCGATAACAAAACCCGCCCAGTTCGCACATGAAACTAAGACCTATATATATCCAACCATGTCTTTTATTCATAGACCCTAAGCCAAAATTCTTGAGAAAAACCTACATTTTCCTACTGACCTGGAACAGTCCGAAATTTCTACCTCTAAACTAGATCCAAACAATTCCAAATCATCAATTTATCCAACACAAAGCCAAAGAATATCAATATCATTCATCTTATACTCATTTCACATCACTTACACCATCTAACCAAAACCATTCCAAATCAAGGCTTGCATGCTTATAAAAATCAAAGATCAATGATATGCATTTACTATAAAATCAAAGCAATAAAAAGGGAGTTTAAGGAAACACTTTTACCTTACAATGAGGTGATCTAAGAGATCAAACACAAACCATAAGTGGTGTTGTGTTGGCTGCCGAAACCACCAAGACTAAACCAAATCCGAAAACAAACTTTCTACTATACCCAACCTTGCAAATACATTTACAATCAAATCCTTATAACCCTTATAGCCTTCAATCAATTAAAACCCTAAAAACTAAAAAAAGATCTTCAAAATCAAGTCTTCTCAAAACAATTGCATGGTTGATTCTATAGTTGGGAGAGGATAAGGGTTAAGTTTATAATTGTTTTGGAGTAATAAGGAAGGGATTTAATGAAGAATTAAAGAGGAATGTGGGGTTCTTCTTAGGTCTGCGTCGAACAGGAGAAGGGGGAGGGAGGAGGGACGGTTGGTTTTCTAAGAATTTAGGAAGTGTGTGTTTTTATGATAAGTAGGGTGTTTAAATAAGAAGGTTTGCTAGTTGCTAAAAAAATAAAAGGGTGCGTGTGTTTTGGGTTATATCCGGCCAAAGAGAAAAGGGAAGGAATGGGCTTTGACCCAATTTTGCCTAACTAATGATACTTATTAATCTCGGTCTATAAACCTTTCCTAGTACGATACTTTTTCCTAAATCGTGATTTTCGTCTCGGTGCAATTTAAAACACAAGAAAAACAAATAATATAAAAACAAAAATAATTAGGCAATCAGAGCCCGAATACGGAGTCCTTGATTTCTCGATTATAAAACGGATAAATTTAATTTGTACGTTTCTCAAGGTTGACGATTTTTAATAAAAATTGATTAAGATAATAAAATGAATTATTTAAAATTTAGAAATTAATTATAAATTCAGATTAAGTGCTGACCTTCAATACGGGGAATTTTTAAAGATAAAAATAAAGACGGTTACACTTAAACGGATAAACTACCTAAATCGGCTTAAGATTAACAAGAACGAGAAATCGCAAATCGCGTAAACCGTAAAACACAAAAGTTTACTTTACAATAAAAATGAGAACAAAATATGAATTAAATATGGACATTAAAAGATAGATTGTCACATTCCTACCAGCCGTTAAGAAAAAATCCATCCCTGATTATATATTGCTTTAAAACTAGCTTAGCAATTTCTTATTATTAAACGTAAGGTTCATTCGTTATGTGTTAAAATATTAATAATAACCTTTAAAATGATGCAATCAATTATATGGATTTATCAAGGTTTTGGTGATTCAAAAACAAAACCACTAATAAGGAGAATTTTAAACTATTCTTTCTTGATAAAAATTATGTTCATATTAGAGGTAAAATAGGTTCAAGAATTATATTTGGTCGTTTTGATTTTGTTTTTGGGATGGATGCATGTATAAAAACTTGTTGAAACTCGGGTTTACGGTTGTGATCGTAGAAGGTCTATTTTTAAATCTTTAGGAATCATTTGTTGAAACGAAGTTTAAATCGGTCATATCATTAAGGCGTGATTAAAATATGATGTATAAAACATGTAATTTGAAAGATAGGGCATGGTGTTATTATAAATACTAGTTATGGTTTTTACAAAAGAGGGTGGTTAGAATCGACTCTTTAACTTGAGAAGGTCATTTTGGTAATTTTAAACACTTTAAATATTTGTAACATTTTCATAAAGATTTCATAAAAATTTTAATACAAGAGCCCATGGAGGTTGCTTAATGCCATTTTGTGCTCGTAGTTTGACAAAGTAACAATGATAGCCACGAAGATAGAGAACAAAGTGAGTAGTAATTACCTAATATGTAAGCAATGGTATGAGGGAACGAATTGAATGTCGTGAGGGTCCTTAAAGGAAAGGATAAAATATAAGTGTTGGCGACAAGACAATAGGAAACAAGGAACTTATCAAGTCGTCAGTTCGTAAGATGGTCACGGTCAGCACATTAAGTTCGCTGCGGTCGATACACAACCGAAAAAGAAAATCCATACAACAATTCTCGAATAAAAGGAAGTAAGAGACAAAGTTAGTAATTGAAGAGCGAAGTCAACGTGTGGTCCACACGAACGAATTTCAAGTTAAAAGAAAGGCGAACATCATAACGGATATACGTAAGCCCATTATTTCATAATTCATTATTCACATTCGGAGGCATCTTGGAGATCTACCAATGCTACTCAAAGAAGGTGGTCAGAAAGAAAGCGATAGAAACGTCAAAACACATAAGGTCTTTTATCAATGGTCGATAATTAGACGAGCGGTCTAAAGAATTTCTATCATGGAGAGATATGAAAGGAAAATTAAAACGACTGTTTTTAAGTCAGAACGTACCCGCATATGAAGAATTCGTTAGAGAAAAGATAAGGGTACATATGCGGATGCCCCTAAATTTGTACTACTTGCATAACACACAAAAATCTTGTTTTTTAGAACTACAGGTAAAAAGTTGATCTTTATCAAGATCATAAGGTGACTACTATTCAGCCTTGCATGACTCCTTCTAAATTATACATAGGTGCACGGCTATGTATAATTTAGGAATAGCAATGCAATGCTCAGTTTCGTCAAACTAGTGTTATGTTTCTTATATTTAAATGTATAAGCCATACTATTTTTAAGATAGAACTCAAAATAATTTTTGAAACCGTTAATAATGTGGAAGTAAAGTAATTTGCTAATTTTTTTTGGCGATAACAAATATATCTGTAAAACCCAAGTAAAATGACTCGTAAAACAATAGTAAATTAAATTTATAAGGTGGACATTATCAAGACTTTAAAAAAAATCAAGTGGTTTGAAATGATAGTAGTAAAGAGTAATAATTAAGGGCAATTAGGTGAAATTGGATCTACAAATGAAATATGTTTTTCAAAGGGTTTAGCGTTCCATCATAGTACATGATATCATGGGCGATTGGGATATGACGACAAAGATTATAACCTGCGACCAAAAGCGATGGGTGCGCAATTAGAAAAGGAATATAAAATAAATGACACATAAGTCACACCATATAAATATATATTAATCAATATATATATATATATAATATAAATATATATAATATATATATAATATAGTTAATAAGAATAATGGAATCCAAATGTGTGTACCTCCTAAGTCATTTGACAACGATATACTTTTGAGAAAGTATACAAAATTATTCCGAATTACACACTAACGCGCAATGATTTCTATTTTTTGGAAATATTTGATTTTTTGGAAATCTTAGATAAAATAATATGTAATATCGACTCAAAAAAACGCTCGTTCCCAAAATACTATCTTGCTAAAGACTAATTCATACGTTCCATTTCATTAATTTATGATATATATATATATATATAGTATATATATATATATAATATATATATATTATATATATAAAATATATATATATATATAATATAATAATATATTATGACCCCGAACACCGATTTTTTTTTACCCATTCCGACTAATAAGAATTTTAATGAAAATTACCCGATTGACCCATTTAAAGATTATGTTTTTGGTGATGAACAAAAGTGGAAAGCTAACTTATTAGTTGTAATTTCAGTTTTAGCTAATATATTTTACGCCTAATCATTCTCCATAACGCTAATTGACCATTTAAGAATTTCACCAAGTTTGACTTTTTATTACATATTTTCCTTATGTCTGACCAATCCGAAACGTCTAATTTCGTTTCTGCCCAGATTCTAAAATTTACTCAAAGTGCAGAATTTTTAATATGAAATTTTCCAATCTTCGGTCGGCCATAAAACTTCGTTTTTAAGAGTTACGGGTCGAATTTTATATCAAAACGACCGTCTCAACAAGTACTAACATATTTTTAAGCCTAACTTTTATAAAAAGATTTTTACAACATCCTTAAACCACATTCTAATTTTCTTCATAAAATATATTTTTTGACATACCACAAAATTTCAACCAAATTCCTCAAAATTATCAAATACTACGCCAATCCTACTCTCCATCATCTAAGATATTATACCAACACTTTTCAAATGATCACAACTTATATACACACATGTCTTATGGATTCCAAAACAACGAAAACTAAATTATACTAATGGGCAAATAAAAATAGCATTAAAAAAATGCTTCAAGAATACCAACAACACAAATAGAAAGTAAAACGGTGTATGACGTCCTTGACATAGAATCCAATATGCAAGATATGAAAGTCTCCTTGGCGGTACGATTCTTCAAAATCACAATATGTACCGGGGAAAAAGAACGAAACATTAATGAGTCGCGCTTCTGAAACGGGGAGGTTTTTATGAAAAAGAATGCTAAAAATTTATACGTGTAAAATCGTATTCCAATCAACCGCCACGTTCTAGGCGATTAGTTATAAGATGATTATGGCGTTTCCGGGGTATAAGCGAATGTTACAATTCAGAGTCGGAAGTAGAATGGCCAATGAAATAAACAAATTAGAACAATGTTCAAATGTCGTGTAAAACGGTGACATAAAAGGGTCAACGAAAAGATTGTGAAAATCCACAATATAATTTGATATGATTTCAAAATTTCATCCAAGATGTTGCGACTTACACGATGGCCACTAGTCTTTTTCGAGGACACATTGAGTTACACAATGGTCATTAGACTATTTCCCAAGACGTTTCTCGTGAATAAGCACAAATGGTCGAAAAGCAAATTGGATATCTATATGGATAGCTTAAAGGAGCTAAATAATGAAAGTGACACACATGAGTAGTAAAACGATATTCAGAAAATTCTCATCGATTAAAATATTTATAAAATCCCAAATAGTGGTACCGCGAAAGTTCGCACAACTGATAAAAATAATTTGGGTAAAAATAGTCGGTTCGAATCGAACGAGTATATGTAATCGGTCATTACATATCTATATTAGATAAAAATAACGCTCAGAAAAGTGAGCAGAAGAATTCGGGCAGTTCATAACGTGCATGGGACCACGTGTGAAAATAAGTGTATAAGGTCACTACATATTTAAAATTTATGCAACATACGAATGAACGCAATGCATCAAAATGAATATGATAATTTTAATAATGATTTATTTAAATATGTAAATAAATATGAAAACTTTGATATAAAACTTAACTATCGAAGTATATCTCGATACGAATTATAGTATTTATTTAATAAATACTAAACAATAATGTAATTGCACATGAAGGAATACAAAAATGGTAATCACGTTAGGACACTTGAGCAGGAACTAACTAAGAGTATTTTGCGCACGAAAATTAGAAAAATAAAGTTATAGTTTAGGTTTAAAAAAAAAGACCTAGTTCTTTATAACTTATGGCTCTTGATACCAATCTTTAACACCCCTCGTTTTATATCAGGATTCGGGTCCAACAATGGGGTGTTAATAATAAGTACAACAGTCATATATTATATTGAACGACTCAAAAAGAGACGTTATCAAACATGTTCCATTCCAAAAGAAAATCTCAGAGTGCAAGCGTTGTCCCAACATAAAATTTACAAGACACAAGTGTTTTACAAAATATAAAGACATTGTTTTTGAGGAATGGAAATCAAGTGTTTTAACAAAATTCATTCTTAAGCGCAACTTTCTCTTCGTCCCAAGCTCCAAGTTACCTATCTTTGATTAACCTATAGTTAAACATGCTAAAAAGGTCAACAAAACGTTGAGTGAAATCCATAGGTTTATAAGAGTAAATATTAGAACACAAATATTTTAATCATAAGAAAACTTGTGGATCAAACAAGTTTTATATATATATATGCATTGAGCTCGTGACAACCGATCCTTTTGATGAGATAAAAATGTAGTTTGTCCCAAAAGATTAGGTATTATTGTTATATACCTATAACATCTCAGATAATATATCCGTTGCAAGTGGGTGTTCCAAAAGGATTCAAACCCCGAACGGGGAGTCACCCCATAGGCCTATTTATTACCATAGCGTCTACCCATCACAGGTAGTTAACGGTTCACGATATTAGGGTCTTTAGCAATAGGTACTTAAGCATTAAGCATATAATTGGGGTCCATCATACTAAAAGTAATTTGTGTTCAATTTTATAAAAATAAGCATGTATCTCCCTCGTGGGTTTTGAGAAAACAATTAAAGTAGTAAAGGCGAGGCTATGAACTCACCGTGAGTAGAAGATCAAATGAGAAATAAACGAGATAGAAGACTCCAACAATTAGCCGGGACCTATAAAGCAAGTCGCAACTTAGAATTATAAACGAAATCATTATTGTAAAAATAGTTATACAATACTATTAATAAATCCGAAATATGAACGACATTGCACCAAGACTTAACCAAATAAACCTAGCATCCAATTTGGTACACAACCTGCACTTATACTTAATTGAGTGTCTACTAAGTTTCGCTTAAGGATTCTTATCTCATTACTATGTGGTCACACTTTTATTTCTCAAGAAAAGACGTAAAAACCATGTTGCTGAATTTTAGTCATCTTTACACCATCGTATCTCTTAACCTATAAAAGATACAAGGATGGGGTTTTCACCCCTTGAAAGATACTTAAGTCTAGTTTTCATAACATTAGGCCAATCAATCAAACCATTTACCAATCCACGGGAAATGAGTTTTTACTAACCATAACTCAAAACAGAAAGTTGACTGAATTTCCATCGTTTACGGTTTCGGCCATAAATCCTATTATATAATAGCTATCAAGTTGAATCCAAAGAGAGATGAAATATTATGATGTCTAGTGTTTAACCATGTTTAAAACCTAAGTTTATTGTACAAGAACCTGGAGCTAAACACGTTTCCCAACAGCAGCTCCAGATTTGACCTTCTTCCATAAAAAGGCCGTATCTCCCTCATCCGGAATCGATACAAAACTGTCCAACTCGCCACATGAAGCTTAAGACTATACCTATTCAACCATGTCTTTTAATCACAGTCCCTAAGCCAAAAAGTTTTAGAAAATCCCACGTTTTTCTACTGACCTGAAACTATCCAAAATTCCTACCTCTAAACTCAATCCAACCACTTCCAAATCATCATTTTATCCAACACAAAGACGAAATACATCAATATAATTCATATTATACCTATTGCACATCACTTACACCATCTAACCAAAACCATTCCTAATCAAGTCTTGCATGTTCATAAAAACCAAAGATCAATAGCATGCATTTACTATAAAATCAAAACAATAAAAAGGGAGTTTAAGGAAACACGTTTAACTTACAATGGAGTGTTTTAAGAGATCAAACACAAACCCTAAGGGGGTTTATGTTGCTTTTCGTAGACACCTAGATCCAAATCAAAGGAACCCTAGCTTTTTCCAACTCCAATCTTGTTTATAACCACTTACTTTCAAACCCTTAATGCTCCAACACCTTCAAATCAAATCAAACCCTTAAAAATCTCCAAGTTCTAAATCATGTGCATGATTGTTTTTAGTTGTAGGTATAGGTTGAGGATGATTTTATGTTTTAGTGTAAATAGGAAGTTATTTTTATGAAGTTTTATTGGTGATGATGGTGGTTCTTGTTCATGTTGGTCGAACAGTAGAGAGAAAGAAAAGGAGGAGACGGTTGGTTTTCTAAAGTTTAAGAAGAGTGTGTGAATTTTGATAAGTAAGGAAGTTTAAATAGTAATGTTTATTAATTGCTAAAAAAATAAAAAAGGTGTGTATGTTTGGGGTCGGTCGACGCAAAGAGGATGGGAAAGAGTGGCCTTTGGCCTATTTTTGCCTAACTAATGATACCTATTAATCTCGGGCCCAATTACCTATTCTAGTTCGCTAATGAATATAAAGCATGATTTTCGATTCAGTCTCGGCTAAACATAAATAAAAATGAAAAATAATAAAAATGAAATTAAATAAGCTCTCATGGCTAAATACGACTTTCGTTGATTTCTCGATCGATAAAACGGATAAATTAAATTTGTAGGATTCGCGAGGGTTTAAAACTTGACGATTTTAATAAAAATCGATTAAGATAGTAAAATAAATTATTTAAAATTTAGAGATTAATTATAAATTCAGATTAAGTAGTGACCTTAAATAAGGGGTTTTACAAGAAACATGCAATAACTGGTTAAATCGTCCTCCAAGAATCATCCAATGAAACTTCCTAAGAACTTCCAAGCTTCTTCTCATCAAATATAACCTGTAATCAAAGACAAAGACAACTACACCAAGCATAAAATGTGCGATATAATAATATACAGTGTGAAATTAGGGTTGACTTTATAAAGCAGTAAAGATAGGATGAGAGAATTGTTAAACTCATGGTTTTGCAGGTTTATAAAAGAATTATAACTTTCTTAAGTGTTGTACAAGTTTTATTTTCAAAAATACTTAAAATTTTTGAGTTTTCCTGTAACTGGGCATTTGACGCCGTCAGGAATATCCTGACCCCGTCACAAGTGTCGTGGTGACGGCGTCGCGTGTAAATCGTGACGCCGTCTCCACACTCTGTGAAAACTCATTTTTCGTTTTTGATGAAAAATTTCCTGCACTCATTCTTATATGTTATTTTCCTGTACAAAATGTTGCATAAAACCTGAGAATTAACAATTCAATCATATGACTCGAAACTGACGCGAATTAATCTAAACAATTTATTTCAAATGTTTGAATTTGGTTCTAAAAACCGGATAATTCCCCTACACTTATTTTGTTGCAAAATACCTTTGATTGCAAATAAGACGAAGTTACAAACAAACAAAGCATGATTACAAACTAATTCAAACATAATAAAATAAATAATAAAGAGTTATAATACATGACACTCCTAATATGCGCAAAAAGTAAATATTGGGTTGCCTCCCAAAAATCGCTTTTCTTTATTTACAAGTCTTGTAGCTATACTCGAAGTCACACGTTCTTACGCGACTTCTCCTTTGTGTCTCTTGGCCTCTCTTTCCAATTTCATTAGGTGTCAAATTTCCTTGCTTATACTTTCGTCTTCTCTGTACTCGGGTCCTAAAGTCAGACTATCCGAGTAATAGGTTTTCCAACGGTCATCATTATTCTCAAGGACAAAGGGTGGTATAGAATCGGTATTTACATTCTTAGAGTTTATATGGCTAAACGCTTCCATCTTATGAGGCATCTTAAATGTAATTTTCTCGTTATCTTTTTTGAAAGTAACCGTTCCCTCTTCCAGATCATAAACAAGATCAGTTTTTCTTGCAAATGTTTTTCCAAAGACTACTTCTTCTAGGTGGTGATCTATAATGCTAGTGGTATCCTCCAAAATCATGAAATTACATTCATATATGAAGTTTCCTATGAAAACTTTTAAACCCCGACTCTTCCTACAAAGTTGCTATTCTTACTAGGGTTGGATGGTTTCTGTCTCGACTCTAGCCCTTTAATCATGATCTCTCTGTAATGTTGTTTAGACATAACATTAATTGGTGATTCTAAATCGATGTAAGTTTGTCTTTTAAGGAAGTGACCAATCATGCAAGAGATCTTAATGTTTTTTAAGTTTCTGGTTCTTATCTTTGCCCTTACCCAAGATGGTTTAGGGTATTTTAAGAGACACTCATGATATTCTAATTCCTCTAAGGTGGGAATGTATCAAAGTATTCTATTTCATCCGATCCGTCTAATGAGTTATCAATCCTACTATCCTTAAGCCATGACTATATTTCTTTCTTTTTCTTAGGATCAAGAAACTCCTTATTTGAGGTAGAACAAGATGAATTCGCATTCTCCATAATGAAGAGTGGAATAGTCAATGGAAATTACGAACAAACACACAAAGAAAAGATAGACTACGAGGAAGCTAATATGCGAAATTTAAATTCTCACTTGAAAGGATTCAAGAAAGTAGAACTAAGCTAAACTATGATCAAAACCTAACTATTCCCACGCAGCAGCACCAAAAATTTGAAGCGGTTATCGTAAGGGACTTCTACAAGAAGTTTTACAACTCCCTAGGCAGAGTACCTAACCGTTGTAGTAGTATAGGCAAGACTCGGGGGTTGTTATCGTTCCCTAGGGGAATAGGTTGGGAAGGCTTGATCACGGTCTAACAAAATTCTAGGGGTTGAGAGAAGATTATTTTTATGTTTTTATGTTTATCTTAAAGCAGATAAATCTATGGTTTGAGAGGTTAGTTTGGTTTTAGATATTAAACTAAATATTAAACTACACTAATGGTGATAACAGTATAATAAAAAGATTGTATTCATTTAATCATGTATTACTCCCTAGATTGCTTCTCCTAGTGTTGTTGCTTTGTCACACTTGTGATGATCTATGTAATTATTTCCTAAGTCATGAATAGATTACACGAACCTGCCGTCTATTTAATATTCCGTTAGGGCAACACACAAGTAAGGTAGTATGAAGACTATTACAAGGCTCCTAAGAGTACATTAAATGCATTTGAAATATATTAAAAGTGGATCAACCATATCAGGGGCAAGGTAGTATGAAGACTGTTATCCGATGGTATCCTTTCTACATAATCATGTTTCCCTAGACATATCAACAACGATACAGACAAAAGCTGAATTTCTAAAGCCTAACATGCATATTCATCACAAGAAGCAACACCACTAAGATCTACATTTTAGGTTTCATACAATCATAAATGAACACAATAGAGAGTTTAGCCAAGCATGTTAAAGATAAAGCAAGAAAAATAAATAATCAAACAACAAGACATGTTGAATGATTAAAATAATCTTACTTGATTAAAACATGAATTGAAGGAGTTACAATAGGGTTTTGAAGCCCTAAAAACGTCCTAATAAGCTGCCAAATAAACTAGGGTTCGTCTCCTTTTTTTTACTCCAAAGTTACACACTTAAAACCCTAATTTCGGGTTTGTATATATAGATAAATCGATGCGACGGCGTCGCGTTTTAATCGTGACACCGTCATGAAAGAGAATATTCTAGATCTTGGGTTGGGTTATGCGAGCTGACGCCGTCGTGATTTCTTGTGACACCGTCGTGGGATGAATTGTGACGGCGTCACGTGTATCTTGTGACGCCGTCTCCAGCCGCTGAGAACATAATCTTTAGAGATGTTGGTGTAGGTCCGTAGTCTTGTCCGTTTCTTCTCTAAATGAGCCCAAGTCACGTGTATTTCCTATAAATGCCTTCCAAATACTAAATACCTGAAAAGGAATGATTAAGTACCTATTGTGGGCATAAATGCACGATTTAAAGGGTTAAATGACCCGAAAAAAGTGTATAAAATGACACCTCATCACACGCATTGTATGCTTTTCTTCAAGATAGTTGGTGTAGAGTCGTAGTCTTGGCCGTTTCTTCTCTAATTTAGCCCAAGTCATATGTATTTCCTCTAAATGCCATCAAAATGCTAAAAACACAAAAACAAACGATTAAGAACATAATTTGGGCATATTTGCATGATTTAGGGGGTTAAATGGCCTCAAAAAAGCGTATAAAATGACACCTCATCACTTTAAACTGAGGGTTGCTGTGAAGCATGCGTTTAAAAGTTTAGTTGACCATTTAGGCACCTTTTCTCAAGAACATGTTCGTGAAGGCTAATTTACTAACGGTAAATGTTGCTTATGAATAGTCGAGTAATCTATAACACCCCCAAAATATGTCACAACGGAATGGTAACCGGGGGCATTACTTCATAATACAATAACA
>BQNB010032380.1:17092-53219 GCA_026074375.1 Tanacetum coccineum | reverse complement strand
ACCCTAAAAATAAATTGTGAATTACATAATGTCATACAATGACCTAAAACACGAGGTGTTATATATTATTTCGACAAGCTTGAAAAACTAAGTTGATTGAATCATAAAAGATTAAAAGAGCTTATAAGAGTTTATCATTTAGCTTTTGAGAACTTTTGAGAATGATAAGCCACGAAAATAAGCACGATTAATCAGCTTATGGAATAAGCTACACGAAAAGAAGTAAAAATGAGAGATTAAGCACCACATTAGCAAAACTAGATCTTAAATCAACTTTAAAACATCTTTAATACATCATTACATTAAACTTGTGAAATAAGAAACGTACAATAAGCAGAAAAAAATAAAATAAGCTAGTTTAAAACTAAAATAAGCTAAAAATGCAAATCTAAACTAAGAAAAATAAAACTAACTCACTCTTACAAATGAAGGGAGCGTTGTTTTTTATAAGCAAATGCAAGGGGTAAATTTGTAACTCCAGCCCAATTATTTCATAATGAATTAACCAATCATTTGGCTTGGTGTGCGTTTCATCAGATAGCAGTCTGCCAAAGGATTGATCCACCGTTCTTCATGCGCCACGTGTCCTTTATCATAGCTTCATTTGTAAGCCTTTATTTTCGTCCGTTTGATCTCCAAAATTAGAAAATTGAAACGAAATGTGAAGTATAACTTTTTATCCACCACATGGCACAATACCATTTGCCTATATCATTTGAATGGGAGATCACGTGACAATATAAGGAATTGATTCACATGCATGTGACGTGATGTCACGCATACATTATCAACACATAAACTTATTATTTCACATTGATTTAAGTATTGGGCTTAGTGAATTTGACTTGGGCTGGTCCGACCTATAAAATGGGTTACGGGCTGGCCCAATAAACAATGAAGGCACCGTTGGACTCGAATTTTCGCGCTCATTCCATTCTCGTGCTCGGTTTTGTCCGGTTTTGTCTTTTCTTTTGTCCATTTCTTTAATATCCGTACCTGCACATACACAAACACAAAAACAAGCATATATTTGCAATTTTATTATGTTTTTGGTCTTTTGGGTTTGTTTTACAAGGTAAAAAGTATGTATAAAATAGCAAATACCAAATTCCCACATACTAAGGTATTGCCTTGTCCTCACGCAATGTAATAAATACGCGTTTAAAACTAAAAAAAAAATTCCAATCCCCCCAAACTAATCACCTTGAAACGTAGCAAAGTGATCATCTAAAGGTATTAAGGAATCAATAGTTAAGAAACTCCCCGTTTTTCCATTTTCAACATTTTTCTATTTTTATGCTTTTTCATCACTTTCCATACTCAACACTTCATAACATTGTGCTTTGATTATTTTTTATAATACTTAGGATCATAGAACAAGCAAAATAAATCCATCGTCCCCAACTTTCACTTTTTCCATACTAAGCTTAAAAACAAGATCATTGTTAATTACAAGTCATGATACTAACACTACTCATAAATACTAATTGTGTACTTACTTTTCCTCCCGCAAATCCTAATTTTGTATCTCAAGATTTTACTTAAGTCATATACCCGAAGGCTCTTTAAGACTTGTTTCGATATTTATTTAATCCAAAAATAAAGCGGGACGGTTAAAAGTAAAGTTTAGCTTCCACCCTTATCCTTGAAAACCGATGAAGTGACCAAAATTTTGGCTTTTGTTGCTTTTGCCTTAATTCATGTCATATACCCTAAGGCTCTTTAAGACATAAATCAAGTAATATTATTTACACCATATACCCTTAGGCTCTTTAAGGTGCAAATAACTAAGCAACATAATCACTAATTTTATAAGTACCATATACCCTAAGGCTCTTTAAGGTACAAATAATTTCATGATTAGTATTACTTTTGCCATATACCCTAAGGCTCTTTAAGGCAAAAAGTAATAAAATGATTAACTCTACTCATACCATATACCCTAAGGCTCTTTAAGGTATAAGTAAAGCAATAAACATGTAATGCATATAATAAGCCAAAATTCGAATCATCGACTTCCAAATCAAAGGGAAGTTACTAAAAATTAAATTGAACCGGACAACCTTATTTATTAAACATTTATGCATATAAGTGAGACAAGCTAATGGGAGAAAAAGCCACAATTTAATACTTATGAGCTTGAAAGAAAACCAACTATTCTACGTTTAATATCATGACTTATAATCGACTCTATCATATCTCGTTCTTCGCAATTTAAAATCTCTAAGAAAGAGACTCGCGAATGCTTAGCCATATAAATTCCAACTCGGCATATTTAAAATCTACATGAGATTAGCACAAGCTATCATCGTTAAATGTTAAGGAAAAAGCTAAGGTTTAAAACCGATCGGGTCAAAATTTATTACTCGTTCTCACCTTTATTTGTGTCAAAACACTTATTAAATCACTTTTTTTAACATTTTTTTTCATGCACAAAAATTTAAATTTTTTGCTATTTTTCATAAAAATCACATATTTTTGGTGGAAAAACAGGTTACGTGAGAACAACGGCTGCAGGTAAAATCAAAAATCAAATCGATAGATTCCCCCCCCATACTAAAACTACACATTGTCCTCAATGTGATATTAATACCCCCATACTAATTTCAAGGCATAATTCAAGTATTAAGGGTTAATCGATAAGATTAGGATATGGAATTCCCTAAATGAAGCTGAGGATATGAAGCTCGAATAAATGGACAAAACCAAGAGCACGAGAGTCTTTAAAATCCGGGTTATCCTGGACAAAACAACACAAACCAACAAAACACGAAACACGAGAAAAGAAAGGCAAGCCCCCTCTCATTAGTTGTTAGAAAATAGATAAGAAGATAGAAATGCTTGTTTTTGTTAACCGAGTCACGAGCTTGACTCGACCCCGAATTAAGTTGTCCATGGATACCATGTATTTGTTACCGTATTTCGATAGGGGAGAAGCAAAATGGAAAAGAAAATTCTCATTCGGCTTTTATTAATGTTTGGATAAACATTAAAACACATGAAAGTCCCTTCCCGATGAGATGCCGCCGGCTCTAAGTGGAGATGCCGGGGTCAAAGATCGTATCTTCACTCCTGGTGGAGCAAGATAAAGGAGAAACCTCGGGGTAGATGAGAAACGGAAGAAAAGTCCGAATGACAAATGTGAAGGAATCATCATCTTCAACATTTTGAGAAAAATCAATCTCACCTTCTCCTTGGGGTCATCAATTAAAGCTCATTATAATTATCAAATCACGTGAGACACGGGACGCCAAAATATAAGCAAATCTCAACATCTGGTGGTTCCGGAGGAGGACGAGGAAATGACTGATCAAAATGAAATGATTCAAACTCGGGAAGCTCCAAAAGAGGGTCATTTGTCGAATTATTATTCATAGCAATGCTAGTCAACCCTCCCTGATCTGGCTCAATCTCAAAAAGAAACGAATCATACTCGGGAAGAGAGTAATTAGCATGAGTAGTGGTACTGCAACTTCTAGTTCTCTTCCGTTCCTATTGATATGATCGCTAATAAAAGACTCGAATTTCGGGTAAAAGAATTACCTGAAATGAGAAAAAGAAGTATCGGACTCTCATGTTCGATTATCACTTTCACGCCTTGAATTGGAATCGAAGGAGGACTTGAACCAAAAAATCAGGAGTAGGTTGTTTTTCAAAATTCGATAATTAGTAATAAGACGATGACGTTTAATAATTTCCCCGAAGAAAGAATAATGTCTTGGATTTGAAAAATATCTTCTAAGTCAAACTCTTTTTCTTCTTGGTCATCATTCACCTCCTCTAAGCTAACGTACTCGACATCCTCAAAATCATCGTCATCACTCGAAGTATCATCATTGTTGGAATCGGATAAAATCTCAGACCTTATGTTCAAAAGCATCAAAAATAGAAGATCATCACAAACGGGCACATCACACGTATCTTCGGAAATACCCTCAAGATCACTTGGGATTGGGACAAGGATCTTAATACTAGAAGTAGTGTCAAGATGCTCGTCCCCCATACTTAGAGAGTTATCGGGCTTCTCGATCGGTAAGACGGGAGTAATTGTTTTAGACGTAGAATATCGAGCAATAATATCTCCTAAAGGAATATAATCATCCTCGTCGACAAAAGGAATAGAAAGCATGCGACGACGGGCAGCAGAATACTATTCTTCATTGTAAGCTTGCTCCTTTTTTTGAACTTCGCTGCCCCATTCATTAAAATCTTGCTTAAGTTTTCGAATTCTAATATCACAATCTCTCTCATATTCTTCATCAATCTTCTCTCCTCGAAATCTTTTATAACCCAAATCATTCGTAATATCTTTAATTTTGTAATCAACCAATTGCTGCTCATGCCTCATTTCCTCGATACTCATATCCTTTTTTCTCTTTCTTCGATCTTGTTTTATTTCTTCAAGTTCTTCTTGCATTTTATTAAGGGCTTGTAGAATTCCATGACTATCGACGAAGTCTTGCGGGGGTTGTGGTTGGTCAAAACCGGAAGAATCATAACTCGGATTGGGTTTCATGTATGTTTCATTTATGAGTTGACATTGATAATCAAAGTGAGGAACCCCAGCAATAAGCAACAACATAAGATATTGTTGAGAAATACTTCGGTGAATCTTTGTGGATAATAAATTTTCACTAAAGTCTTTGATTGTTCAACAGGTTCTGGTCATAGACCAAGCGGGGACTCGTGAGGTTCCGGTCTAGACAAGCGGGGACTCGTGATGGAATCATAAACGTAGGTGAGAACCTTCACATAACTCGCTACCGAATCTGCTCGAACTGGGTTGTTGGAGGTGGTGTAAGAGAAATTTGCGAGATTTATCGAAAGGGAATTCGGGTTTATGGTATCAGAAGCGACATGAATTTTCAGCTTTAGAAGCGCAATACGAAACAAAATCCATCATCAAGTGTTTCACACCAACCTGCACGAGCATCAGCGACAAGTATACATCTAACGGATATCACCGCATAAAATAGCAACTAAGTCCGTTTTTGTTAATTAAGACATGTCGAAGAATTAAACGATTAAGAGGATAAGAAGAAAGAATTAAACGGATAAGAATTTTTAGCTTTTTCAAATAATACATACGAAATAAAAATTAAAATAAGAAAGAATATATATATATATATATATATATATATATATATATATATATATTTATAAAAGAAAATAAAATGGAAATAAAAATATTTTTGGATTTTTGTTTTTAAGATAAAAGAAAATTATTTTTGGGTTTTTTAATATTTATAAATGAATAGGAAAAATAAAAATAAAATAAGAAAAAAAATATTTTTGGATTTTTATATTTTTAATAAGTACGAAAATAAACTTTCCGAAGAAAGGATCTTCAAGGCTCGAACACGAACAATCCCGTAGAAATCGCTACACCTCTCCCCGGCAGCGGCGCCAAAAATTGATCCGTCCAAATTAATACATACATATATACATACATACATATATATATACATATATATATACATATATATATACATATATATATATATACATATATATATAATATATATAGATACGTACTAATAAGGATAGGCCAATAATAGTATAGTAGTGTATTTCCGTCGGGTTCAAGAAATTCACTTTTAACCAAAGCGATATCTCAAAAACCCTCCGGGTCGTTTCCTCGACGAGAGGTGAATGGAAATCTACGTTCAAGTTGTAATTCGAGCTTGAATGTCATAAAAGTTTTTGGTTTTGTTTTCTAAATCTACTTAAAAGGAAAGCATATAAAAGAAAAGCTAAACTTTTGGTTTTAAACTATTTTTTATACTAAAAATTAAACTAATATTAATTCTAAGTTTTGAAACTACAAGATTATACTAAAATTAAGCTAAAAGATATGAATGACAAATATGCTTGCTAGTGACGTGAAAATTCATTAAGTGCGGGCTTATGTTCAACAACTTAAATGACAAGTAAAATAAAATGCTTGTTAATAAATGACAAGAAATTAAATTTCATTAAAAGTAAATAACGGAATGTAAATCGAAAAGAAAATACTAATGACAAATAATTTTTTAAATCTTTTTAAACCCGCACCTAAATTCCAAATCACTAATCACTTAACAAACACTAATAAAACTACTCACTACTCATAATGAAATTTAACACAGCTTTTAATAACTAAAATAAATCTACACTAATTAATTGAAAAATGATAGAAAATAGAACCGAATTGGAGAGCCGCAAATAAACGAAAACGAAAGAGGAAAGAAAATGGAACCGAATTGGAGACCCACAATTAAACGAATACCACCCCGATATATTTAGCTGAAAGAAAATAATTAAATTCCTATCAAGCAAATAAACCCATAACTCCGCGCCTCAATAGTTGACCCCAACCCAATAATCAAGACATAACAAATCAAACAAATGTTATACAACAGTTTATATATTTGGCTAATTGAAAATTCTGCTACTCCTAAGCCCAATTAACACGCAAGCTTAGTTAACTAGTCTAATTTCTCAAATAAGGTGCAAACCAAAAGTTCTACTAACCACAACCCAATTACCAAACCGTGGCCCAGCAGATTTTTAAACAAACCAAGCATAGCCCATTATCAAACAATTTCCAATTCAATTTCTACAATCTTAACGCAAGGGAGATGAGGTATCAGTTTAACAATTTGCTTAATCCTAATTTCGAATAAGCTAAAACCCAGCAATGGATCAATAATAAATAAGCTACAAACAGCTACTCTAAGTACAAAATCAATAAGCAAAAAGAAAATAAGCATTTATGCACTTTAAAACCAGAAATCTAAACTAATTATAACTGTAAACGCAAAATTTTGCACTAAATAAGCTAACTGAATACTAAATAAGCACTTTGAAAGCAGCAACAAGGACATTAAATAAGCTAAAAAACACCTAAACTATTTAAATCTCAACACGAATAAGCAAAAAGCTAACGAAAATTCGAACTACACGATATAAGCTCAAGTGAAATCGAATGAGCTATTTAGAAATTTATTAATTCAGAAAATAAGAGCTTCTAACAAACAAAAACAAAACAAGCACAACTATAAGCTAAACTCGAGCTTATTAGAGAGCTTATTGAAACTTATCATATCGAAAAGTGCTTAAAATTTTTTGGTAATGGATCGAATTAACTTGGAGAGCTAATAGGAGTCATTATTTAAGCTTTTGAGGACTTTTGATACTAATAAGCCACGAAAATAAAGACGAAAAATCAACTTATTGAATAAGCCACACGAAAAAGAAATAGAAACGAGAGATTAAGCAACAAATAAGCAAAACGAGATCATCAACAAACTTTAACCCGAATTTATTACATCATACTACTAAGCTTGAGAAATAAGCAAAGTACATTAAGTAGAAAATTAAAATAATCTACTACAAAACTGAAAATAAGCTACAATTCCTAAAAGCTAAACTAAAAAAAATAAAGACTAACTCGCCAAAATGAGGGGGAGCGTCTTGTTATAAAGGGAGAGAGAGGGACTGAAATGGTAAATTTGTTCCCATCATTTTGTAATAATCAGCCAATCATTGGCTATCTTTTGACCTCACACGGATCACCATCCGCTAACATTTGATCCAACCATTTGGAGGGCGCCACGTGGCTTTTTTCTTGCTTAAACCAAACGCACATCATTACTGGTCGTTGGATCCTTTTTGCTATTTGAATTTTGTGAGTGAGGTATAACAACTTGCATAGCCTACGTACTCTTCTCCTATTTGTTTTCCCAAATGGTAGTGCGCCTACACGTGACCTCCATTCTTTTATTTCTTGGGCACGTGAGCTGTAGCTTAACAAAACAATTTCACTAGTATTCATTTGCTTGAGATATAAAACGAGAGCTAGTAGAAAATGCCACGTGTCAGATCTTCATTTGCCCATCCATATGAGTGGAATATCACATGCCCGGTTGGAATTATTTAGCAATCCACGTGACCTATTGCCTCATTAACAATTAGTATATCAGCTGCAATATTTGGTAATTATAATGGGCTAAACATGTTGTTGGGCTCATTTTGGCTTAGATAACATGGGCTGGCCCGACCCATAAAATGGGTTACGTGCTGGCCCAATAAGATCCGAGGGCACCATTGGACTCGTTTTCTCGCGCTCTTTCCGATTCCGTGCTCGGTTTTGTTTGCTTTGTCTTTATTTTTGTCTTTTTCTTGATATCCGTACCTTCACATACACAAACAAAAAAACAAGCATATATTTGCCATTTTAATTATGTTTTTGATCTTTTGGGTTCGTTTTTCAAGGTAAAAGATATGTATAAAATAGCGAATACCAATTATACTTGTTTTCCTTCTTTACGAGTCAATATGTCACGTATGTATATATAAGATGTGCTAGCATGTGTACACGCGAATTAAATTCAAGACATGCGTATTATATGCAATGTTATTGCACATATGCGACTTGGGTGGCGTTAGGGATCGTGTACAAAGTGATTAAATGGCAAACAAAGGGTTTAACATTTTCGTCTAAAAGCAAACATGAACCCATAACTCTTACAAACAAATTTCATAAAAGATACACGTAAACTTTTCAAGTAAATACGACATTTTAGCTTGGGAAGGAATATTCGACACATTCTAACGTATGCATGTGGTGAACACGATCTAAATATAAGCTAAATGAACGACACATAGTCGCTAGGACTATTTACGAACCATATATGTTGCTAAAAATACCAACGGACCACAAAGGGCCTTGGTTAATCCAAACCGCCCGCATTTGGGCCCAACAGGCCCAATAGCCTTTATTTTGAGGCTCGTAGCTTATAAATAAGCTCAGTGGAGCTTATAAAGTTCTTAAACTCGTTTAGAACACACAAAATGCAAAGGAAACCTTAACGGGCCGAGAACGGGCCCATTTTACCCAAACAGGCCCAACGAACCCTCATGTTATAAGCTACGATTTATCAAAAAGCCATTCGAGCTTATTCATAAGTTAGGAGTACTCATTTAATCGACTTAGGCCTTGTATTGCCATTTGAAATCAACCCGAACCCTTATCGGGCTTACTAGCTCACGAATGAGCCCAAATCGAGCAATTAAGCTCACGATAAGCTGGAACAGCTTAATGGTGGACTTGTATAAGCATTAACGAACCTAGTAGACCCAAGAAAGACTAATGGACCCTAATGGGCCAAGTCAAACCATGTAGAAATCCATTCGGACTCTTAATGGGCCCAACAGCCCATTAGCGAGAGCTTATTAGCTTATTTGGAATAAGCTGACCAAAAGCAGACAAAAAGAGCTCAATAAGGATTTCGATAAGCCTTGTTAGGTTAACAGACCCCCATTTTTATATAATGGTGAAAAAGCTACTGGGAGAAAAAGCCAAGTTAACACTGATGAGCTTGAAAGTAAACCAACTATTCTAGATTATAAATGTCATGGACTTATAATATAACACTATCATTTCTCGATCTTTGACAAGAAAATTCGCAAATACTTAGCCTTTTATTAATTCCAAATGGCATTTTAAAATCTACTTGAGATTAGAACTAAGGTCTTCATTTACTAATGATTCAGTATAGCATTTAATGTATACATGTGACTAGCTCAATTATCTCTTTATTTGTTAGGAAAAAGCTAAGGTTTTAAAACCGTCGAGTCAAAATTTATTTATCGTTCTCACCTTTATTTGTGTCAAAACACTTATTACATTATTTTATTTTTTTTACAACATTTTTCACTTTTTTTATGCATAAAAATTTAAATTTTTTGCTATTTTTCATATAAATCACATATTTTTGGTGGAAAACGGGTTACGTGAGAACAACGGCTGCAAGCAATATCAAATCGATAGATTCCCCCCCCCCCTATACTAAAACTACACATTGTCCTTAATGTGATATTAATACCCCCATACTAATTTCAAAGCATAATTCAAGTATTAAGGGTTAATCGATAAGATAAGGATATTGGATTCTCTAAATGAAGCTGAGGATATGAAGCTCGAAAAAATGGACAAAACCATGAGCACGAGAGTCTTCAAAATCCAGGTAATCCTGGACAAAACAACATAAACCAACAAAACTCGAAACACGAGAAAGGAAAGGCAAGCCCTCTTCATTGGTGTTAGAAAATAGATAAGAATATAGAAACTGCTTGTTTTTGTTAACCGAGTCACGAGCTTGACTCGACCCCGAATTAAGTAGTCTATGGGGAAGCAAATGGAAAAGAAAATCTCAATCGGGCTTTCATTAATGTTTGGATAAACATTAAAGCACATGAAAGTTCCATTCCGATGAGATACCGTGGCTCTAAGTGGAGGTGCCAGGGTCAAAGCATTCGTATCTTCACTCCGGTGGAGCAAGATAAAGAGAACCTCGGGGTAAGTTGAGAACGGAGAAAAGTTAAGGATGTAAATGTGAAGGTATCGTCATCTTCACATTTTGGAATTAAAAATTCTCACTTCCTCTTTGGTCTTTCATCAAGCTTTCAAAAAATTATCAATCACGGGAGCATCGGGCTCAAAATTTAAGCAAATCTCAACATCCGGTGGTTCCGGAGGAGGACGAGGAAATGACGGATCGAAATGAAATGATTCAAACTCTGGAAGTTCCAAAAAGAGGTTACATTTGATTTATCCATATGCTAATCAAACCCTCCTGATCGGCTCAATCTAAATAAGAAACCGAATCATACTCGGGAAAGAGAGCTTATTGGCATGAGTAGTGTACTGCCTCTTTCGTCTCTTCCGTATGATCGCTAAAAGTCTCGAATTCGGGTAAAGAATTATCCAAATGAGAAAGAGAAGTATCGGACTCCTCTAAGAACGAATCACTATCCGCGACGGGGATAGGAAACTGGAAAGGAGACTCTGGAGCTCACGTTCCGGAGCTAGAGTAAACTTTCAAAGATTAGTTATTAGAACTTAAGACAAATGTACGTTTAAAATTTTCTTCACGAAGAAAACGTCTTGGATTTGAAAAATATCTTTCTAAATCAACTCTTTCTCATCATTACCTTATTCTAAAGTAACGTACTCGACGTTCTCAAAATCATCGTCATCACTTGAAGTACCATCATTGTTGGAATCGGATAAAATCTTAGAATTATCGTTCAAAGCATCAAAAGTACGAAGATCATACTAAAACTGGCTCATCTACATATATCGTTAAAATAAACTCGAACTTACTTGGGATTGGGACAATGTTCTCACACACTAGACTTTTTACTCGTCCGATTCTGTTTCCGCGAATAGTGATAAGTGGCTCATCCAAACTTTATGAGAGAGTTATCGGGCTCCTCGATCGGTAAGTCGGGTGTGATCGCTTTAGGCCTTCTCCATATAACAGTATACTCATCATCGTCATCATCGAAGTAGAAAAGCGGACGATTCCAGCTTGGACAATTAATATATTCTGAAAACTCTTCTTATTCACTGATAATTCTGATCATCTTCAAGGTGTTTTACTCATCAATTTCTTGAATATCACTCTTGTCGTTATTGATTATCCGTCAAGCATCCTTATTTTTTCACCAAAACTTTCCCAAGCTATCAATATAACCTTTGGTGTTACTCCAAAAGGTATACGACTAAACTTCCTTAAGAAGGTGCAAACGTCTTTCAAAAAGTTATCTCTAGCTTCTTCATCATCAATCATAGAAGAATTCCAATATGGAATAGAACTTTAAGCTGTCGGCTTCTTCTTCTCTTGTTGAATTCCTTTAAGAATTTGCAAATCGTTTATAAGCTTAAGAAGCAATTCTTGTAAAACTTCAGGTTGATTCTGCTCTCCTTCCATAATTGTTATTCTTAAGAAATCTCTCCTCGGCTAGCAATAAAGCCATGCACTTTTCATTAGGAGATATATGATCATACTCCTTTAAAAAGGCTTGTATAGCTTCCATTAAATCTTCTTGAGCTTGCAAAATTTCTCTACTTGTCTCTTGAGGAGGATAATTGACGGGAAACTACGGGGGTTGAGATTTGTCAAAACCAAAAGAATTAGGATCATAACAAGAATTTTGCTCACAATAATCTTCATCCATTGGTTGACATTGAAAAGTGTCATGAGGACCCCCGCAATTTGCACAACAAAGATATTGTTGAGAAGAACTTTAAGAATGTCTTTCGTATTAGAGCACATTGTCGACAATATAGACCATGAACCGGGTCTCCACAATCGAGACAAATTTTTTCAATTTTAAGGGGTCGTCGAGACAAGTCGGGTATGGGAACAAGAATCTTGTCTTCAAGACCCCCTTTTGAACAACCACAGTCTCCAGTGTACAAAGTTCCACAAGACGAGCATTCTTTAATCGCGTAAAGGGGATTTAAACGATAGTCGAATGACGCCATAAGAATTAAACAATTTAGAGGGATAAGAAAAGAATTAAATGAATAAGAGGGTAAAGAGAATAAGAATTAAACGAATAAGAGGATAAAGAAGAATATTTATAGACTTTTCAAATAATACATAATGAAAAAAATTAAAAATAAGAAAGAAAAATATTTTTAGATTTTTATTTTTAAGATAAAAGAAAAATATTTTTGGGTTTTTTTTAATATTTATAAAGGAAAAGAAAAAATAAAAATAAAATTAAGAAGAAAAATATTTTTGGATTTTTTTTTATTTTTTATTATTTTTTATTTTTTTATAAGTACGAAAATAAACTTTCCGAAGAAAGGATCTTCAAGGTTCGATCACAAACAATCCCGTAAAAATCGCTACACCTATCCCCGGCAGCGGCGCCAAAAACTGATTCGATAATAAATAGTCTATATAAAATAATATCCCGTTAGATATAAAATCACTTTAGGAAAAGTAATAGTCTATCCTCCGAGTGTCGTATCCACGGCGAGAGATGAATTGAAATCCATGTTAATGTTTTAAAATTAATGCTCGAATATTTTTAAATTTTGGTTTTTAATTAAAACTAAAAATAGCGATAAACTAGATTATACTAATTAACAAGCAAGCTAATAAGACGAAGAAAAAAAATATAAAGAAATATGCTTGTCAAGTAAAAATGGATAGATTCTTAAGTGTGAAGTCTTAGATCGTAATGATGAATTAATTTCCGTCTAATAAATTGTTTCCTCAAAACGTTGGCTTAATATTGAAAACAATTTTTTATCGAGAAATTAATTACTAATTTAATGCCTACTTAATCTTACGGCTTTTGCCCGTTCGACTAAATAAAACACTAAACTAAATAACTTTTGCAAATTATTAATCACTAATCTCTTATTAAATTCCACACTTAATTCACTATTCACCAACTTACTTAACAAGCATAAACAAATCTACTCGCTAATAATCATAACTACACTACAAGCAACAAGTAAAGCAATAATAATAATAATAATATCTAAATTAAACATGGCAACAAACATAACTATAGATAAATAAAGAGATAAGGAAAAGATGAAACCCGGATTAAAGGTCGCCAAGTTCGGCTAATAACGAGCTACACAATAACTCATAACAATAAATAACCCATCTTCGAGCTCAATACCCATAATTTAACTACTGTTCCATAGTTTCTTTTTTCATCACAACTAAACATGATTTAAAGTTACTAATTTGAAAACAACAAAAAAAGACTTTAATCTAAAAATAATAAAAAAATGGATTTTGTAATATTTTGGAAACTGACAACGTGACCACAAGAACAAAGTTGGAAGTAAAATGCAAATTGATAAAAAGGTACTGAATCGATATAACAAAATTTTCGTTTAAGAAAAAGTAACAAACACTAAATCTACAAAACATCTATTAAAGGAAGAGTAAATAAAGGATTTTTTTACTACATAAAGAAAAAAAATAGAGGGTAAGTCTGATGCGAGGAAACAAAAGAAAATGAAATTTGAAACTGTTGTTATGCCTATTCTATCTAAGCTACGAAAAGAAAAAAATGAAATAAAGATGATAGATATCTAGAAAAAAATTCCCCATCTCTGCTTCTCTCTTTTTATATTACTTGGCGTCATTTGTAAGCAGCAGTACAATTCCATTTTGGGCCTCAGTTATATTTGTTGCTGGGCCGATCTCTTCATTGGGCCATGTTCATGGCCAAATTGATCTTGGGCCTTTCATTCTTATAAAACTGTAATATTTCTGGGCCGGGCTAGCACTAAATCTTGGGCTGGTCTCAAATTGCTCATATAATTGTTGGGCCTTTTAATCGGTATGGGTCGGTCCGACCCATATAAACGGTGTCGAGCCGGCCCAATAAACGATGAAGGCACCGTCGGACTTGATTTCTCGCGCTCTTTTCATTCCCGTGCTCGGTTTTGTTCGTTTTGCTTCGTTTTTTTGTCCTTTTTCTGAATATTCGTTACCTGCACAACACAAATAGCAAAACAAGCATATATTTGGCATTTTATGTTCGTTTTTGGTCTTTTAGGTTCGTTTTGTTAGCTAAAAAATATGTGTAATTACGCACATACCAAAATCTCTCATACTAAACTATTGCCGTGTCCTCACGCAATGCTATAAGCAAACACTTAGGAAAACCAAGAATCTCAATCCCCCTCGACTAATAACCTTGAAAAGTAGCTAAGTATTCATCGAGGGAAATTTAAGAATCAAAAGTTTGAATAAGCCCCATTTTTACCGTTAAATCAACCACCACTATTATTTTTGTATTTTTCCACTATCTACTTATTATTCAACTAACTAACATGATTGACTTCCGTTATTGGGATCATAGAACAAGATGCACTTTAATCCTAAAATGCCCCAAAAAAGGATAAATTCATCGTTCCCGACTTTTCACTTATTCCAAACCAAGCTTAAAACAAAATCACCGTTAAGTACAAGTATAGATGCTAACACTACTCATATTTGCAATTTGTAAACTTTTCACTCCCGACAATTATTATATTTAGGCGAATGTGCTATTTCGAATTTCAACCATGGATCAACGGTTTTTTATGCAAAATCCTATGCTTCACGTTCCACCCGAGAATATTGAGTTTGAAGGCGAGATCATCCCATGTAGCGACTTTCGTCTCGGCACATCCCAACCTCATCGGCTAAGTGACCGGGCTTTTGACACCTCACGGAGACTAGTATCGGGACTCACGGACCTTCGTTTTCAAAATCTCTTAGGTTTTCCGTTAACACATATCTTATTCAATGTAATCATAAAATAGTCTTAGCTCAAAAGCATATTTAAATTTAAGAAAAAAGAAGATTTTCCATTAAACAATATAAACTTAAGCAACATTATTAAACATCGGTCCTTTAGAAGGCTGCAACATCGGTTGTGAGCCGGCAAGATGCAGCAAACATATTTCGACCTTGGATTATTTTTTTTATTTTTTTTAATTTTTTTTATATTTTTTTTATATATATTTTTTATTTTTTTTGCTGTAATCATAATATATTACCGGTGCCTTTTATCTCGAAGCCACATCGATAGCGAGTCGACAAGAGGTTATTCTACTTATTATGACACCGGCCCCCGCCTTATATGAAGACTTCAACATCGGCCACGCCTCCGACAAGATGAAGTAATCTGGCGGAGATATTTATTCTACTTATTATTTTCTTTATTTATTAATTGCGAAGAGAAATTTTCGTTTTTAGAAAATTTAAGTATAAATTTGAACTAAGACTAAAAATATTGATACATTTCAATTTCAAAAATTGTTGATTTAAGTCTAATTTTCAAAAGTAGCACGTATTATTAGTCCGGTTAAGAGCTTATGGGAGAAAAAGTGACAAATTACACTTATGAGCTCTTAAGATTTCCAAATAATCCTTGCTTAGCATCCAACTTCTACTTAACACTATCATTTTTCGTTCTTCACGAAGATTCGCGAATGCTTAGTCTAAAAGTTAAGGAACAAGCTAGAGCTCAACACGCTCGATCGGGTCAAAATTTACTCTTATTCTACCCAGCAGGAAAGTCAAAATTGTGACAAAACACTTATTTATTTTTTTTGAAATTTTTTTTTTAGTTTTCTAAATTTTTTTTTTTTTTTGGTATTTTTCAAAAATTTTTGGTGGTAAAAACGGGCTTACGTGAGAACAACGGCTGCAGGCATAATCAAATCGAAGATCCCCCCATACTAGAACTAAACATTGTCCTCAATGTTTTAAAGGGTACCTACGTCATACTAAAGCCATTTATGAATTATGCTAAAGATAAACGTTAGTCGAAAAGATTAGGATATTGGATTCCCAAAATGAAGCTGAGGATGTGAAGCTCGAGTGAATGAAGGACAAAACTTTGAGCATGAAAGGCTTTACAATCCGGGACATCCTGGACAATAAATCACAAAACACAAAACACGGAATAGGAAAGAGGCAAGCCTCCTCACAACAAAAACACTTATTCATTACTACTAAGCTAGCATACTACTACTACGATAATACTAGGATAAACATGGGGTGCCTCCCACGAAGCGCTTGTTTTAGGTCACTTAGCTTGACCCAATCCCCCATACTTGAGCTTGTCAAGGGGGATAGAAGTGGGGATGACGAACACCCAAATTTGGAGTGTTGTCTCCATGAATCAACATCGGGCTTTTCTGATGAAACAGCTTGGAAGCTTTAAAGCCCCGAAGTGATAGAGAAGAAGAAGATTTCTCCTTAGAAGCAAGAACACCGTGATTGAAAACTTTGTCTTTATTTTTGGATGAAAATGAAAGTAAGGTATCAATCACGGGAGAAAGAGTAGAAAGAAATCTCGTGGATTCGACTTCAATGCATATCCCCGGATCGTAAATTTTGTTACTATCTCCGGAAGGAGAAGAAACATCAAGATCGGATCCGAGATCATTAGAAGGAATGAAGTCGAAATCCAATTGAAGGGCGAGATGGGTGGGCAAAATATTAGGCACATCCACGGGGATGTCTTCCACCACATCAATGGTTGAATCTCCCGAATCGGGATAATCAACATGAAATGATTCGAACTCGGGACGGGAGGTAGAATTATTGTCATCTCCGAGTCGAAATCATCAACTCACAATTACTCGGTGTTATTGAGACATCCTACCGGAAAATATATCGATCTCTCCCTAAGAAGTCAATATCCTCCACGGGATAGAAAATGTAGTAGAGACTCGATTAACGTATCAAATTAGCTGAAAACTTCGGTGGTCGGGGAGAAGAGTTATCGTAAAGCAAATTCTCCAAAAACAAGATATCACCCTCCGAATCAAGGTTGATATTATCAATTCCCGGTGGAATTAATTGGAGACGAGTGAGTTCACCGGCGAACTCATCGAAAAGAAAATCAATCTTGGGAGGGGAAGCATTCAAAGTATCACGATTGACTAATGATTCAAGAAGATAAGACTCGACATCAAAACGAACATCTTTCGGCGTAGAATCGAGGTCTTCATTATGAATCGGATTAAACTCACTAGAAATGATTTCCTCGTCAAGATCAAAAAGAGGGTTGGTATAAGTTTTAAAACTCAATACGTCTATAACCTCCTCATGACTTGACTCGTCATCACTAGAGGTAGAATCGTCGAAGAGAGGATTGGAAAACGTTGAAAAATTTGTCGTTTGAGAATCATCACAATCGGGCACATCACACTCACTTTCGATATCAGAGAAATCCTCGGACTCACTTGGGGTTGGGACAAGGTTCTCAACACTAGACTTTATGAATTCGTCCGATTCCGTTTCCAGAATAGTAATCAAACTGACATCCTCATTATGAGAGAGTCAACGGGCTTCTCGGGTGTGATTGCAATAGTATAATCCTCGTCATCATCATCGTCGTAGCAAAAAGAGTTGAAATGTCGTGAAGGATAAGTACTGAGATTAGCCACCTGCTCTAGTGTTTGAAGCTTTTTCTTTTTATTAATTTCAATACTCATTTTATTGAAATTTTCCTTAAGCTCATTAATCTTAATCTCAATATCAATTCTCCCACTACGATAATCCTTTTCATTAATTAAAGTTTTCATTTCATCTAAATATTTTCATGCTCTCAGATCCTCCATATTAGGAAACTCATCTCTTGAGGAGGTTGATGAATGACGGGAAACTGCGGGGGTTCAATTTGGTCAAAACCGGAATAACTAGAATCATAACACGGATTAGGTTCGTAATAATTCTGGTTTATCGGTTGACACTGGAAAGTCTCATGAAGACCCCCGCAATTTGCACAATAAGGCTCATCGAAGACCAATTGATCACATTGACAAGTCTCATGCGGGCCCCCACAGCGGGTACAACAAATATATTGTTGTTGAAAACTTGGTGAAGTTTGTGGAAAATTATCATAGTTTTGATTGAAACACGGGTCCTGATTGTAGACAAACGGGACTTGAGGTGGACAATCGTAACCATAATACACGTTCCACAAAACTCAAAAGTTACATTCGTTTGACAAAAGAAATCGTCTAACGAATCCCCACATCCGTAACAAAATTTTTAGTTGATTTGTAGAGGATATTGTGAAAAATTTTGTGCAAAATTTTCACTGGGTTCTTGATAGTGGGAACTTTGTTCTTGAGGTGTGTTATCAAAGTTAGGATTAAATTCAATGATTTTTTTCCCAAAAAAATGGGAATGAGTTAAGGTTATGCGGAGGTGGTGAAAACTTTGGAGAATCATGACAGACATTTGGATTAGAGTCATCAATTGATGAAAATTCATACAAATTTGGCAAATATTTCCCTTACTAAGACCAGACCCAAGCACCTCTTGCAAGACACCGTGACAAGTTCATGTTCTTCTAACGGTCTTTACAATGAAAACAATGACGTTATTGAATGATGCCAAAAAATTAAATAATTAAAGGGATAGGAAACAATAAAATGGCAAAGAGTTAAAGGAGATAATTTTGGTTTTTCAATAATTACAATACAATTTATTTTAAAGACCAGAAGAACTTAAGACCGATAATGCACTAGCTTCACGTAACTCTTTAAAAGAAAAACGAACGAAAGGAGCGAGTAGCGGGAAAGAGCGAAGCTATAAAAAACCTTCTCCTTTCGGTTGCTAGTTCATCGAACAACCCTCCTTATACCCCTCTGATAGTTTGTTATTCTCTTAAAGGTGGCCATATTTTCACAAGTGACACAAAGGCAAGTTTTAAATATTTTGTTCGGGAACTTATTATGATAATGCTTCAGTTGAAAGCATTATATTGATGATGATTTTTATTTGTTTTTATAGACAGTGTTTTTATATTTTTGATTTTTCTTTTTTTTATAATTATACTAGTAAAAGAAAAGTGAAAAATATTTTTGTATTTTTGTATTTTTATAAAGAAAATAACTCCACAAGGAAGGATCTTCAAAGCACTAATTGTCAAACTTTGAAACGACAACGCATTCACCCTCCCCGCAACGGTGGCGCCAAAAATTAGAATTAATGTTAATTAACCCTTTTATAAATATATATAAATATATATAAATATATAAATATAAATATACTTACAAGGATCAAAATCCACCAAATCAATGAAACCGGAAGTAGTATATGATATTCCCGGGTCGTAGTCCCAACGAGGAGTGAATTGGAAAGTCGAGAGTCGGTTTGATATTTGATGTTTGAATGAAAAAAATTTGGATTTGGTTTTTCTAATTAAAATGCAAAAACAATTAAGGAAAACCTAAAAACGAAAGCTAAAATGATTTAAACATAAAACGAGAACAAAAACGTAAAAACGCGAGTTTAAAAAAAACTAAATTATTAAAAACTAAACCCTAAATGATGTTTTAAAGTTTTTCTATTCTATGTCTCAACCTCTCGTTTTTGTAGATCCTAAGTTCCTAAGCAGAAGGTCTAAAAAGTTGAAAAGCTCTGTAAATTGTTTAACACCAAAGCTCCTAGAGCATGGTATGGCTATACTTTATCTACTTTCTTGTTGAAGAGTGATACATAAGAGTGAACCATTGACAATGACTCTTTTCATCAAGAAGGGCCACGAATGATATCATGTAGGTAGCAGTTTATTAGGATGATATAATTTTTGGTTCTAAACAAAGAAGTCCTTGGTGTGATGACTTTGAGGCATGATAAGAGCATATTCCAGATGAGTTCTATAGGCAGAACTGTACCCTCTTTCTATGACTAAGTTGACAAGCATAAAGAAGATTGGTTTTTTTATTAGTTCATAAGCCCGGATAAGTAAGTTGCAAAGATCCTGAAGAAGTGGATTTTGCTATTGTGAAGATTACCTACTCCAATTGAGACCCAGAAGCCTTACCAAGGATGAAGAAAGCTGCTAGATGAGATTAAGTGCTTGTTCTAGGTTTCAGGTAACTCCAAAGACCTCACACCTTCAAGCTGTGAAGAGGATCTTTAGTACCATCAAAGCAAACCCAAACCGGGCCTTTGGTATCTAGAGTGTCATCATCTGACTTGGAAGCCTAACTCAGATAGTGATAATGCTGGACAAATCTTGATGGAAAATCCACAACAGAATGTTTGTCAATTTCGCTTGGCAGGAGACTTTATTTCAAAAAGGCAGTGCATAGAAGTAGACAATTGTGGATACTCTCTACTACAGCGGCACAGCGTATGTTCTGCTGCCAAAAACTGCCGAGGCAAGTTTTGTGGATTACAAAATCCAAATGTAAGACAAGGTTTAATTTAATGAACACAAAGATCACATTGATATTGAAAGCACAATATGCATTTGTAAAGAATCTATTATTCATTCAAGACAAAGCATATTGAGATTAGGCCCACTTCATTAGGGATGCTTAGAAAAAGCTTATCCAGGTGCTTATGATTCACACAGATATAATGTGTGGCCTGATCTTTTAACCAAAGCTTTTGATAGTTACCCATAAACCACCAAGTTTACTTTCTTAAATTGTTCCATTGGAATGCACAACGTATAGCTACATTAGTTGAGGGGAGGTTACTGTTGAATAGTTTTAACAAGTTCATACTTCTATTCATGGGTTATACATAAATATGGATCCTCATGAATTCTCATATGTCTATCTAGTCTTTTCTAGTGTGCTTGTGATGAATAGAGGCATGTTGTTGTATGATTATTGAAGACAAAGTTAAAACTGTTGAGGCAAAAAGTTAATACTATTAGTCTAATATTAGTATTGCTGAGCCAATATTAGTACTGTCAGTATAACTTAATACTGTTGGGAAAAGGACAACCAAATAAAAGACCACTAAGATATCTTAGTCTAGTGGATCTACTAATCTTGTACCAGATGTGACTGTCTATAAGGAGTTGGGTGATAGAATGGAAAGGGTTGCCACTACTGCTTCTAGCCTTAAGGCAGAGCAGGACAGTGGTAACATAACCTAAGACCCAATCCATGGCAACACTAATGCGAGTCAACAACTTAGGGAACGATTCAGTGTAGGTCCAGGTGCCAAGAAACACACATTAGGGAATTGTAGATGCACAAACGTGGTTTGAGTTAGCTACATTTAACTGTCAATGAGCCACGCTCTCACAAGAGTAACCACACTTGGAAGTGGGGAGAGACAGTATGCAACTAAAAGAATTGATGGCATCCTTGTATCAAAATTGTCTGATAAAAAAGAGATATTGGTGAGGCATAAAAGTAAAAGAGTGAATAAGTGAGCCAAAAACAGGAAAGAGAGATGTGTGTATAAAAATATGACAAGAGTGAATTTGGTGAGCAAAAAGAATTAGAGAAATTGTGAGTTAAAACAGAAAGAAGAATTGTGAGCATCAACCTTGGACAAGATTGGAGTTGATACTACAGCATGGCATATAACTTAATACTAAGCCATATTAAAAAGTTGGTACTCCTACTAGGCATATCTTACTACTGCTGGGCAAAATTAATACCGCTAGGCTTAAGGTTAGTACTGCCAGGCTAAAATTAGTACTGCTGGGTGACCGTTAGTACTGTTCAAGGCATAACAGAATTTCCTTATTTTAATATAGCCGTTGAGATATTTCCGCTAACTTGCCTTGCTTATAGCTTATAGGGTTTGTCTAATTGAAGAATTCTTGATCTTTCTATAACTTCATAGGATTTCTTCATGATAAGTCCAATTCTTTTTCTGTCGGTCCAATTAAAATCATTATAAACTCTCTCTTATCTCAATTAACTCTCCCCACATTCACATACTTTCATAAACAAACTCATCTAAGAAGTTTATTCCCTCTTTAATCAAACACAGGCACATTTGGAATTTTGCGACAAGCATAATATGGTGGCTTACTTAGAGAAGTCTGAAGGAAGTGAAGGGTTTCATCAGATCATCGATTTTCTGAATGTTAGTCCCATCAAGTATGCTCTTACAAAGAATCCAACAATATATTTCTCATTTATCAACCAGTTTTGGAGCACAACTACTGCTAGAACAAAAGCTAATGAAGAAGTAGAATTATCTGCTACCATAGATGGATAAGTAAAGACTCTTACTGAAGCTTCTCTAAGAATACATCTAAAGTTAGAAGACAACGGTGGTGTTACTACTCTACCCAATTCAGAGATATTTGAGCACTTGCTCTAATGGGGTATGCAACTGATTCTGAAAAACTTACATTTCAAAAGGGTCATTTTTCACCTCAGTAGAGGTTTCTAATACACACTATCCTCTACTGCCTAAGCCCTAAGAAGACTGCCTGGGAGCAATTTAGTAGCAATATAGTAACTGCTATAATCTGCTTAGCCACAAATAGGGTTTATAATTTTTAAAAAATAATTTCTGATGCTATGGTTAAGAATGTAGATAGAACACATAAGTTTTTAATGTATCCTAGATTTATCCAACTATGTTTAAACAAGCAAAGGAGACTTCTTCAACCCCACACCAGAACTTATGCTGCTCACTCCCTTACAAATAAAGTTTTTAACAACATGAAAAGGGTTTCAAGGGGATATACTGGGGTGGACACTGCATTGTTTCCCACAATGCTTGTTCAGGGTCAAACCTTAGAGGGAGTAGAATCTACAACTACTTTATCAACTTCACAACCACCCTCCACTACACTAATCCCTACACCTGAAACACATCAATCCACCTATTCATCACCCACTATGCCAACCTCACATGAAGCAGAGGAGCCGGTCACAATGCCTCATGATTCACCTATCCCTAGAGTTCATACTCTTGGACGTGATGAAGGTAGTATGACACTATCTGAATTGATGGTTTTGTGTACCAATTTGTCAACCAAAGTAACAAGCTTGGAGACAAAGTTGGCCCAAACCAAACAAACTTATGGTTCTGCTCTTACCAAATTGATAAAGAAGGTGAAGAAGTTAGAGAAGATAGTCAAGTTAACTTAGGGTAAAAGGAGAGCCAGGCTAGTTATTTCTAATGATGAAGAAGGTCAAGAGGATCCCTCTAATCAGGGGAGGAGTTTAATTGAAAAACTAGATTTGGATGCTAAATTTTCTTTGGTACCTCTACATGATACATAAATTCCATAGAAGACTATTGGTGATACTGAGATTCTCCAACAAGAAGAAGAACCTACTGAGCTTGTAGAAGACTTTGGTAGTGGTGAGAAAGGGAATGAAGTTAGTACTGCCACAACTGAAAGACAAGTTTATACCAGAAGAAGTGCAGGAAGGAGAAAGGATAAAGGGAAGGCAATCATGAAAGAAGAAGAACCTGTTCAAAAGAAGTCTAAGAAACAGCTAGAACAAGAAAGACTAAGCTATAAAGAATCCATTAGACTACAAGAACAGACTAATGAAGAAAAAAGACAACAAATTGCAAGGGATGCAGACATAGCTAAATAGATACAAGAAGATATTCACAGAGCTAGCCAAGAATAAGAGAAATAAAGAATTGTAACTGAAGCTGATCCAACTAAAGTTATTGATTGGAGTGATCCCTTTGTGATAAGGTATCATGCAATTCAAAATAGACCTAGAGCTGTAGCTGAAGTGAGGAAGAATATGTGCAAATACTTGTGTAATAAAGGAGGATACAAGATGAGAAATTTCAAGGGAATGTCTTATGTTGACATCAGGCCAATATTTGAAAAGGTATGGGATCAAATTCATGAGTTTGTGCCTATAGATTCTGAATTGGTAATTCCAAAATCAAAAGGAGAAGAATCTCTTAAGAAATCATCTACTGAAGAAGAAAAGAAGAAAGATGATAGTAGCAAGCCAGCTGAAGGCAAAAGGAAGAAAACACTTGCCAAGAAAATAGAAAGTAGAAAAGATAGTGAAGAAAGTGCTAAGAGACAGAAATTAGAAGAAGAATCTGAGAAAGAAGAGCTTCAAGTTTACTTGAACATTGTTCCAGAAGAAGAAGGTCTTGATATTGAATCATTAGCAACAAAGTACCCAATAGTTGACTAGGAGACACAGATTCTAGCAACTGATAAATATTATTATCAAATCAAAAGAGCATATGGAAGTGTTAAGCATTACAAGATATTTAGTGCTATGCTTTATGATTTTGATAGACAAGATGTGCTAGAGTTATACAAATTAGTCAAGGAAAGATTTCAGACAGCGAGTCCAAAAGGCTATGATTTATTGCTTTGGGGTGATCTGAAGACAATGCTTGAACCAAATGAAAAAGATGATATATGGAGAAATCAACAAGACTGGAATCTCATAAACTGGAAGTTGCATAATTTTTGTGGAGTTCATGTGATTTTAATGAATAATGGTTTAGTGATTCATATGATGGTGGAAAAGAAGTATCCTCTGTCACAAGATACTCTATCAAAGATGTTGAATAAAAGACTTAAAGTAGATCATCAAAGTGAAATAGGATATGAGCTCATCAGGTCACAAATACAGCAGTAGCAGAAGAAGACTAGAAGATGTCAACAAGAAGAAACTTGAGATTTGGAGATAAATCACAAGTTTATAAGAGGATTGTTGGGAATCAAGTACTTCTACAAGTTTATACTGCTGATGGAGTTAATACTATTATTGAAGACTTAGTGCTGCTAGAGAAGATTGAAGAATATAGACTAAGTCATTAGTACTGCTAGATATAATAGTTAGTACTGTTAGTATAGTTAGTAATGTTAGTATAGTTAGTACTGCCAGTACATTATTAGTATTGCTAGTATATAGTTTGTACTGTTAGTAATATATAGTTAGTACTGTTAAAGAGATATGCATAAGATATATTAGGAATAGATATGCATGATCTCTTTACTTGTTTTGTAAGCCCATTAGGGTTTCCTTGGTGTATAAAAGGAACCCTACGACACTAGTTAGAAATACAAGTTTTTCACAAACATTCATAGTTAGTAATCTGTAACCTAGCAGATTAATAGTAATCAAAGTTCTATTATATTCATTGTTCTTCTTAGCAATATAAGTTAGTTTCTGCATAACTTATATTGTTCATAGTCATTGTTTCTCTTGTAGTTAGTTTGGATCTATCCAAATTAGCTACCACCCTTAACAGGCTAGAAAGATCTTATCAGACTGGGATCTACAGATATGCATTGAAAAGTCAAAGAATATCAAAGATAGCTTCCTTAATACTCTAGGTTTTCTTGTAAACCCTATATATAAAGGGTATTAGGCGTCTGGTATATGCATCCAGAAAACTAGAGTTCCTAATGAGAGTCTAGATAAGCGTGTGTGTGTACACGTTTAGTTAGTTAGATAGTTAGTTAATAGATATAGACGTCTATGTTTTGGCCTCAAGGATCGTGGATCCCTGTTATAGTTAGGTAACTGTATTATCTTGATCAAATAATATTAGGGCTGGAATGTTTGGTAAAACCTTGGCGAATCTATGTATTATTTGATTAATTGTTCTTCGCTTTCAATTAGCATGCTTGGCTAAATATAATTTATGTTTGATTATGATTGCATGAAACCTAGTTATTTATCTTTTATTATTACTTCTTGTTAATGATGTGCGCGTTAGGCTTTAGAAAACTAGCTTCTTAATTGAAAAGCGAAGACGTCTAGGGAAACGTGGCTAAGTTAGATGATATCCACACAATAGTCTTCATACTACCTTGCCATCTAGGTGGATTCCGAGTTAGGTGTTTAATTATTTAGATACTTACACACTCTATTACGAGGGTGACGGGTAATAAAATTAGAGAAGACAACTAGAGAGTAGTGCATGATTAGGTGAACACATTTGTTTAACCATAAGAGTTTTCCATCACTTTTACTTTTCTCCAATTAGAATAGAATTAGGAGTAGTTAGTAGCTTAACCAAACCCTTTCAAACTCGAGATTTTACTTGCTTTCTAAAAAACATAAAAACACAAAAATAACCTTCCCTCAGTCCTTAGACCTTAGTAACATTCGATTAGAACCTAACCAAACTATTCCCCTAGAGAATGATCAATCCCCCGAGTCTTACCTATACTACACTACAACGATTAGGTACACCGCCTAGGAGGATTGTAAAACTTTCGTTTGCAATCACCGCACATCAAAGATCAAGGCAATATTATGCAAAATAACATTGTCAAGTTGGCATGTTTTGCCTTATCGTATGCCTCGGGTCGAAGGTCTGACCAACCATACTCAATATAAGTCGTCTAATACAAAATCAATAATTATATAGTCTCAGGTCTGACCATATGATTATTATATTACCTTGTTTTGCAATTCACCTAAGACTGTCTTAGAGTAAAAAACAAACTCAAGTGATTTCATACTTGGATGAAAAATGACTTAATTTTAGGGTATTGAAATTTTGATAAAAATAAATGTACCAAAATTATGTATAAGGAAGCATGCATACATCCTTATAACACTAACATTTTTAAAACATTTCCATTTTGTTTTAAATTTCTATGTATTAAAAACATCCCTTATATTTTATAATCCACATGTGATTTATAAAATTAAGGTTACCATATTTAGTTTACAATATTTTCAAGTATAAGTAATTAAATTACTATAGATAAGGTTAAATTCCATGGGAAATAATCAAATCCTAGTAATGATTACGACATACTTTTAATATTGTTAAAATGTTGTTGTAAAAATGTTTATTCTTGCGTTGTTCCGTCACGGGATCCCTTTCGGGAACCACTAAACCCATGCGTTATAGAACGTTGCAAGAAATAACAAGTTTACATATATATCACAACACTATCTAGCAAAGTGTACATATCAATATATACATACAATAAGCATAATGAACGAGTGCTTTGAGTCTATATTAACTTTCGAAAATCATTTTTGCATATAAAAAAATGCCACATTTAAATATAAGCAAAACCAATTCGAGCAATTAATCATACTAAAACACGTAAACATTTAACGCATATAAAACAACCAATATACGCAATCAAACACCAAAATAAGACCCCCAACATGTTGTCAGAATCATCCTATAACACGTGGTACACATACATCGATTACTCGATTGTAAAGGTCACTATACTTGATGTAAACAAAATAACTATAAAAGCTGATTGAGCAGAATTTCCGACTTTGGACCATGATCAGGCAAGGAAAAAGTCTTCCCTGCTTTTTGCACTAAACATGAAAGTTTTAGCTACTAGAGTTGTGAATTCCCTAAAAAAATTCGTGGTCCAACTCCTTACGGTTTACCGGGAAATCAGTTTTTAGTGGACGAAGGTCAAGCGATCAACACTTAATCACTTATGCAAATTCAAGGCGTATCAAGGTTTTAAGCATCAAATAAGCATACCGTATTAACAAGAATGCATAATAGTCATATTAAGCTTATTAACCATGAATTATATGCATGTATAATCATGGTTTTTCTATATAAACAGGTAAATAAACATAAATAAGCAAAGTCGCGCAAATTATAAACCAAGTTACATAATAAGCGTGTCAGATCGAGTAAAAAACCTAACCATATTTATTTTTTCAGATTTTAGGTGACTCTTAGGAGTCTTTATTTCACAAAATGAATCCCTAATCGGGATCACACACAAAAAGCAAGAAAAATAGCATAAATATGTGTTTTTACCGTTTTTATGTAATTATATAGCTATATAAACGGCTCGTGATGCCACTGTTGGAAATGGTTATCTAATAACCTAATATTACACATAATATTCTACGAGGTACGCAGCGAAATATAAACACATATAGCCAATATAATTAACATAAAACATAAACACGAAAGCGTACCGTATAACAGTCAAGCTATGGAAGAACCAGAGCCTTTTTAAAATACGCACATGTATTACACCGTGCGAAACTGAAACCTTTTAAGTTACTAAAGGAAGTAACCTCTACATGCATCCATACTACACGTTATACAATATCACCCTAATTCTAGTTCCCCAATGAATACCGAATACTTAATCAAAACTCAAACTCCCTTCGTGGGGTGTTTGTTTGGTTCGACCCACAAAAGAGAAAAGAAGAGAAGAGATGGATAAATGAGTCTTAGGGACTATCTATTTATATTTCTAGAATTAAGGCATCAAAGTATGGTAACTTAGGGCCTAATCTAGCAAAAGCCCATCCCTTTCTCCCCCTTGGCTTGGCAGTCCATTTTCACAAGCCCAACATCCCTTTGGGTTGACTTTTTGACTTTGCATAATTATTATGTACATTACATAATAATTAAGGGACTTAAAGTTAATTATTCGTAAACAAACTAATTAATGACCGTTATGAATTCTAACGTTAGAGTATTAATAAATATAATAAATATACACTTATATTATTATACTACATATTAATAGAATGATATCTATGTGTTTACGTGTGTGACCCCGTAGGCTCACGTATTCCTAGCCGTATAAATATCCGTATGACATGAGCACATCCCAACATAGTCCACATTAATCATGGCTATATTTCATGGGATTTTTATCTTAATACTCGTTGATGTTAAGAAACATATCTTTTGCTTTCGCTATGACTTTGAATATTATTATTCTATGTAAAACTTTATTCCTTTTAAATTAATTCAACGAGGTATTTTTTCTAAAACGTCAATTTAGTGATCGTTCTCTTGTATCTTGTGCTTGTGTATTATGAAGTCACCGCCCCCGGTTACCATTCCGATGCTATATATTTTGGGGAGTGACAGATTGGTATCTAGAGCCAAGGTTATAAAGAACTAGGTTGCATATTAGGCCTCGACTATAACCACTACATAAACATTGCATCATATAGCATCATAAACACTTTGCGTGCATAAAAACTACATGATCCCTATTGCCTGTACTTGTGTTTGCATTTACCTTACGCATATTTTACATTTGTTTTATATAAAAGTTATTACTAGAACTTTTCCTAAGACATTGTGAGTGACACAATGATCTCTAAACTTTTCCCAAGACATTGTGAGTGACACAATGGTCTCTACACTTTTCCCAAGACATTTTGAGTGATACGATGGTCTTTAAAACTTTTTCATGACTTTACATAATACCAGTTCACATAACATTGAAACTTATCATAGTATGCTGACCCCACTGATTATCTTACTATACGACTCCGAAGACGAGTTTGAACACCCGTCCCATACTGTTGAAACACCTACGTCACCTTGTGACCCATCACCTAGAAACATGCCAATTAATTCAAACACGACTTTAACCCGTCACCTGGTAACATTTCATCTTTGGAACACAACATTTAAAAACCGACTTAATTTTTTTTCTTTTACTCCTTTTGATTTTGAACAAAATGTCAGCAACGAGACAAGGAATGAGTTCCGCGGAGATTGAATAGATTATAGCCCAATGATTTACTAATGCTATTGAGGCTATGGCTATCTACGAGACAAAAATCCGTGTGGCTCACGACTCGATGGATAGGGTCATACGTCAGGGAGCCAAGGTGGAAAAGAATGCTAACAAGAAGAGAAGATGGGGGACTAATCAGAGAAGCAATCATGTGCAACAACCACCCATGAGACAAAATATGGCAAGGGCCTACACTGCTGGGTCTAATGAGAAAAGTGGGTATGCTGGGAAAGCACCTTTCTGCAACAAGTGTAAGTTGCACCATGTTGGGCCATGCACTATGAAGTGCGGAAATTGCAAGAGAATTAGTCACATGACAAGGGATTGTAGGACTCCCATTCCTGCAACAACTCAGAGGGCCTTAGTGGCAAATCAGAAGGCTGTCGTTACCTGCTATGAGTGTTGAAAGCAAGGGCATTACAAAGATGAGTGCGCGAAGTTGAAGAATCATAATTATAGTAACCAAAAGGGAAATGAAGGAAAAGCTCACGGGGACCCTAACATCATTTCAGATAATGCTAATGATTAAGGAGAGATCTTCCCGCCTTGCATAGTGAGACCTAAGTCGAGGCCTTCTTGAACTATTTTCCCTAAGAGATTTGCATTAGTACTTTCCTATGAATTTTGATGTATTATATAGATGTTTTTAAATTCTCTATAAATTTATGTGTCATGACGATTCCATCAGTTACACTCCTTAAATTGTAACCGGGTCTTATAAACCATTTCACTATCGTTTTATAAAATATTCTGCTATCATCTTATAAACTATTTTGTTGTTATCTTATAAACTATTTTGCTATCATCTTATAAACTATTTTGCTGACGTCATATAAACTATTTTGTTGTCACCTTATAAACTACCTTGCTTTCATCTTATGAACTTTTTTGCTACGTTATAAACCGTTTTGGACTACTACCTTGTAAATCGTATAGTTTATACCATTCAACTTGGAAAAACATAACACTAGTTTGATGAAAATAAGCATTGCATCTTTAGTCCTTAATTACACATATCCCGATCATCTATGTCTAATTCAGGAAGAACCATGTTATGCTGAGAGTAGCCACCTTAAAATCTTGTCAAAATTAATATTCTACTTATATTTCCAAAAAGCAAAAAATTTGCATGCGTATACATAAGTTGTCCATGTCATGGGCGTTTGTATTAGTAAGCACAATAACTACATAGATTTTTACACCACTAGTCACCCTAGGATGATCCACCAACAAGTGTGGTCACAATTAACGAATTTGCTAAATCGCCCGTTCAAAATCGACTTAATTCCCATAGAACTCGGTAGTGTTGACATCATCATCGGAATGGATTAGTTGTCAAAGTACCGCACCATGATTGTTTGTGATGAGAATCTTGTCCGTATCCCATTAGGTGATGAAATATTAATGATTCAAGGTGATAGAAGCGATGGTAGTAGCTTGTCTAGATTAAATATCATCTTGTGCTCTGAGACCCAAAAGTATCTAAAGAAAAAGGATGCATTCATCTGGCAGTTACAAAAAAAAGTGGGAGGACAAGTCAGAGGAGAAGAGATACGAGGATGTATCGATCATGCGAGATTTTCCAGAAGTCTTTCCCGAAGAATTCCCTAGACTTCCATCGACCTGACAAGTGGATTTTCAAATCGACTTGGTACCCGGTGCTGCACCTGTAGCATGATCACCTTATAGACTAGCCCCTTTAGAGATGCAAGAGCTGGCTAGTTGATAACATCAAATATTTAATACTTTTTAGTGGCAAAATACCCCTAATATTACCTGTAAATGTTTCACTAATACTTGAAAACGAGATATTTTTTTATCATTTTGTAGTTTTTAGGTGAAATGTAGGAAAATGACAAGAAACAAGGGAAAAAGGACTTAAAGTGTAATTTTCTGAAGAATGTTATGGCGTAACACCAAAAATGGTTACACCGTAACATAAATTAAGCAAGTACGAAGATCAAGGACAAGGTTACGGCGTAACACCGTATCTAGTTACGCCGTAACCATGTATTTAGAAGGAAATCTTACCCAAGATAGGGTTACGGCGTAACATCCCTTATGGTTACGCCGTAACCTTGAAGATCCACAAATATGGAATGAAGATCACGTACATATGAAAATTATTTGAAGGTTACGGCATAACCAACTGCTTATTTATGGAATGCAGTGCAAGAAGGTTACGACGTAACACACTTATCAGTTACGCTGTAACAGGTTCGATACTTATAAATAGAAGCCTCATTCAAGCTATTCTAGCATCACTTCCTCCACAGCCAATTAGAGAGGCGACAAAGGCTTCCAACCTTCTAAGAATTCCACCTGGAGTTCAAGGGAGATCACACTTTACTTACTTTTTGTATTTAATCGTTCAAATACGAATACTGTAAGAATTATGAGCTTTCAATCTATGATTACTTCTATTTCTTGCTGTGTTTCCGTTACCATGAGAGGCTAAGCACTTAAAGTGCTGGCCTAGTTATGTAGTTACTTTTGTTATGATTGTTTCCTGTTAGATTATGGCTTCGTTAGATATTCCTTGACTATCGTGTAACCCTGGGTTTTGGTAGTACGGGTGATTTGGACATGGCTTGCCCCATTATTAGATTATCTAGTCAATATGGGATCCAGCGGGTACTAGGGAGGATCTATGACTCTGACCCCTAGTGTAGGAACTAACTGGTCATCGCACTTATCACTTAATATACTTAAAAAGCACAGGAACTCTTTCAGAGAGGGTTAATAATCTGTATAGGTTATTAGATCAGTTTTGGAATAGTTGGGATTAATCACTACAACCTGGATATCCTACCTCCTATACGATTTGGACTGAGTCAGAATCGCGGGAAGTATAAGATAGACTATATATGCTTATTCAAGTCTATCGACCTTAGAAACCGCTAATGAAACCATAGTTTAATATTGCACAGGAAAATGTTCTCATAACAGTAGTAATGAAGTAACTAGGTTAGCACATTTTCTCTCCTGATATCTTTAACTCTTTTAATTTTCAGTATTTAATTTTATTGTTATTTTAAATTCCTTTTAATTCAAATCAAAAACCATTTTATAAACGTGACATTTCAAATTAAAACTAATTACAACTTAGCTCTTGGGACGACCTCGGATTTACAATTCTATACTACCCACGATCGGGTTCTCTGCCCGTTAGTGCGTTGTCAGGTAGATCGAGTTTTATAAATTTAAAACTTGGTAAAAATATATTTTAAAATAAAATACGCATCACTAGTAAATTGCAAGAACTTTCTGACAAATGATTTATAAGACCAAGTTCCTTACTTTGGGGAGCTCCGGTTTTGTTTGTCAAGAAGAAAGATGGATCCATTAGGATGTGCATTAACTATAGAGAATTGAACAAGCTAACCGTTAAGAACCGTTACCCGCTCCCAATGATTGATGACTTGTTTGATCAACTACAAGGATCTAGTTTTTACTCGAAGATCTATCTGAGATCGGGTTATCATCAACTTAGAGTTCATGGAGAAGATATTCCTAAGGCCACATTCTGAACTCGTTATGGTCACTATTAGTTACAAGTTATGCCATTTGGTTTGACCAACGCACCGACGGTATTCATGGATCTCATGAATCAGGTGTACAAACCATATTTGGATAAGTTTGTGATAGTATTCATAGACAACATCCTAATTTAATCTCGCCACAAAGAAGAGCATGAAGATTACCTAAAGCAAATCTTGGAATTACTTAATAAGGAGGAGTTGTACGCCAAATTCTCAAAGTGTGAATTTTCGCTTCCGAAAGTGCAATTTCTTAAACACGTGATTGATAGCCAAGGTATTCATGTAGATCCCACCATGATTGAATCCATAAAGGATTAGGCGGCACCTAAAACTCCAACAAAAATATGCCTATTTCTAGGTCTTGCCGGTTATTACCGAAGATTCATTAAAGCCTCTCAAAGATCGCTAAACCAAGATGACTCAGAAGAATATGAAATTCGAATGGGAAGAAAAAGAAGAAGAAGAAGAAGCATCTTAACTATTGAAGCAGAAACTATGTAGCGCACCAATCCTATCTTTACCCGAAGGAAGTGAAAACTTTATGGTTTACTGTAATGCCTCGCATAAAGTATTAGGTGCGGTATTGATGCAAAAGGAGAAAGTAATAGCCTATGCCTCTCGACAACTCAAAGTTCATGAGAAGAATTATATGACTCATAACTTGGAGTTAGGAGGTATTCGCTCTAAAGATTTGGAGGCACTACTTGTATGGCAAGAATTTTTACCATGTTCACTAATCATAAAACCTTGTAACACATCCTGGATTAGAAAGAGTTGAACATGAGACAACGCTGATGGTTGGAATTTCCAATTGATTATGATTGGGAGATTCGTTATCACCCTGGAAAGGCGAACGTAGCAGCAGATGCCTTAAGCCGGAAGGAACAAATAAAGCCATTACGAGTTCGAGCCTTAGTCATGACAATTTATTTATTCTCCCATCCTAAATTTTGAATGCGCAAGCTGAAGCAATAAAAGAGGAGAATGTTAAGGAAGAGAACATCTGTGGTATAGACAAGGAGTTTGAGACTCATTAGAAGGAACTCTTTGTATTAGAAACATGAGTTGGTTACCACGCTTTGGAGACTTAATAGATTTGATCATGAATGAGTCACACAAATCCAAGTATTCTATCCACCTTGGATCGGATAAGATGTATCATGATCTTAAGCAGTTATACTGGTGGCCCAACATGAAAGCGGATATTGCCACCTATGTTAGTAAGTGTTTGATATGCTCGAAGGTAAACGCGGAATACCAAAATCTATCCGGTTTGTTGGTACAACCGAAGATACCTTAGTGGAAATGGCAAAAGATCACAATGGACTTCATCACCAAGCTACCAAAGACATCTATGGATATGCACTGTATTTGGGTTAATTGTTGATAGCATACGAAGTGTATGGCACACTTTCTACCAATGAAAGAGACCGATACCATGGAAAGACTAACGAGACTCTACTTAAAAGAAGTGCTCTCAAGGCATGGAGTGCCAATCTCGATTATCTCAGATAGAGATAGCAGATTTACATCTCGTTTTTGGCAATCATTCCAAAAAGCTTTGGGTACTCTATTGGTTATGAGCACTGCATATCATCCGCAGATTGATGGTCAAAGTGAAAGGACCATTCAAACGCTAGAAGATATGTTACGCGCTTGCGTGATAGATTTTTGCAAGGGTTAGGATAGACATCTACCCTTAATAGAATTTTTATACAACAACAATTATCATACCAACATTAAGGCTGCACCATTCGAGGAACTTTACGGTCGTAAGTGTCGATCACCTGTCTGCTGGACTGAGGTTGGAGATAGCCAACTCACTGGTCCAGAGATAATTCACATAACAACTGAGAAGATCATTCGGATAAAGGACGAAATCTAAGCCGCTCGTGATCGTCAAAATAGTTACGCCGATGTGAGGTGTAAACCTCTAGAGTTTCAAGTCAGGGATAAAGTTATGCTAAAGGTTTCACCTTGGAAAGAGGTGATACGTTTTGGCAAACGAGGAAAGTTAAACCCGCGATACACTAGACCTTTCAAGGTGCTACCTAAAGTTGGACCTGTAGCCTATCAGTTTGAACTCCCACAACAACTAAGCAAGGTTCATAACACATTTCATGTGTCGAATTTGAAAAATTTCTTGTCCGATGAAACATTCGTCATTCCGTTGGAAGAGATCCAAATCGACAACAAGCTTCATTTCATTGAAGAACCGGTAGAGATTATGGACCGGGAAGTCAAGCGACTAAAGCAATGTCACATTCTGATCGTCATGGTACGATGGAATTCTAGAAGAGGTCCTGAATTCACCTAGGAGCGAGAAGACCAGTTTTGAAGCAAGTATCCTCACCTGTTTCTCAACACTTCACCATCGGATACCACCAATTGAGTTTCCAGACGAAACTCTCTTAACGGGGAAAGACTGTAACAACCGGCAACTTTTGAGGTTAATATTTTACTATTAACTTGCACTATTCTTAATTTACATATTTTACGTAATCAATCTGACCTAAAACCAAGAAGTTGTCCCGCATACACTGAAAAATGTCTTTGGACGCACACCGAATTTAGACTAAGTGTCTACCCATAACACGTATGTTATGTGTCATAAAAATGTTACATAGATTGTGTACATTTGCATTTCATGTTTTTACGTAAACGCGTACGTTTTGCATTTTTATCACTTCATGCATGCATGTAACCTTAAAAATTCACCACCTTTGCTCACCCCCTCAAAGTTATCCAACACTTATACATTTCAATTTTCAAAATTTAAAATTTCCTATCCCTCCTCCTAACTATAATTTTTGGCTCACTTCTAAATAAAAAGGAAGACCAAAATTTTGAAATGTTACAAGGGTACATGGACATGTAAGAGGGGGATAGTGACCTCTCACAAGGTCATATTCACTTTGGTTTTCTACATCATATACTTGACTAGTCCAATGTATTACTCTCACTATTATACTTACACCACATTTTATAAAATACATTTTTACTTCACATTTTAACTAAATAATTTCACCTAAAATTTGGAACTCATT
>BQNB010032380.1:0-16853 GCA_026074375.1 Tanacetum coccineum | reverse complement strand
TTACTATTATACTTACACTGATGACATCAAATAACGTCACTTTTATAGCATCATTTATCCTATGTAAACAACCCATTTTGTATAATTATTGCAAGAATTGTTACTTAATCATTTATATTTGAGATTTGCAGTAATTATGGAGTACTTGGTGAAGATTAGCAAAAAGGCACGCATTCTGGAGCTTAAACGAAGAAATATGAAGAAACTGACTCTGACATCCTATACGCCGTATCCATCAAGGAAGATACGGCGTATCTGTGCCTGCACTTCACAAGAAACCACGAAGATACAAAGTCCAATACGCCGTATCCAGGAGACATCCAGACAGTATAAATAGAAAACCTAAAAACGGGTTTTCAGTGTGCTTGATCATATTTTCGATACCTTAACCACAAAAGTCGATTTTCAGAAGACAAGAAGAGCAGAAGAGGTCAAGCAAAGCTACTAATTCCATAGGAAACACCTTGTAATCTCCTATACTCTTGTAATCGTTTGATTTTTGGTATCATTCGTTTAACTCGGTTAGTTTACCTTGGTTGAATTATTACTTTTGTATTGATTACAATGATTATTAGCCATGATTATGAAGATTTAAATGTTTGGTTCGTTTATATCGAATGCTTAATTTATCGTTGATTGCTTGTTTATGTTTATCAATTTATACTTGTTTATGTGCTTTTGTATGCGACCTATCATTCAACTGGATCTAGTGATACCGACCAAGTTAGCTAGATGCCGGGATGGCTCTCCATATAGTGATTTATATATCTAGATCAATAGGACCATAATTAATGCCCTATCTTTACCTTTGGGATATGTGAACAAGTTGGACTAGCAGGTGACCTAGGGCCAACAAATAACATACTGATTCTTTTGGTAAAGACTTAGACAGTGGACTACTAGAATATAAATTGTCATTAAATAGTAAGTGGGTAAAGTCTCTATGAGCTACGGTTTAATAAGATCACCATTATTTATCACCTAAGATAGATTATAATCAGCAAATAGGATGCTTTATGCGGATGCATTTAATTGTGACAGAATTCTACGTGTCTAGGTTTTAGGAAGAAGTCCCGCCTAAATCTTAAAATGATATGCCGCCTCGAGATAAGCATTCATTGCACTAAATAAACAAACCAACGTTTTAATTGGATTAATCATGGTTAATACATTTTTCTTATATTTGGCTAGACCGCTCTTCTATCTTTTGTCTGACTGCTTGCGTGTGTTATTGTGTCTTAAATTGATCTAAGTTACCACAAAACCTGTGCCAGTCTCTCAGGCTGAAACCCCCTTATCCATTAGAATTAGGATTAACATATGTTAGCATGGGTTTAACATAGAATATAATTAACTTAGTTTAAATTAACTTAGTTTAGTTAACCAAAATATTGATAAAATAAAAGATTAGTTCTCGTTCTTAGTGATCGACACCCTACTTACCATGAAACTCCATCTGATCGGGTACAATGCCCGTTAAAGTGTTGTTTTAGGTAAAGTCGGCAAAATATAAATTTAAAACTTGAAACATAAATAACACCTACACGACGACACATCAAGTTTTTGGCGCCGCTGCCGGAGAGTGAAATTTTAATCTTGACTTTTATTTAATAATTTGGTTTATAACATTAGATTAACTTAACCCCTTAGGATTAGTGTAATTTAGATTAATTAGTGTAATTTAGATTAGTGTAAAATTCTGTATATTTGTTCTTAATTATTTGCTTGTTTTATTTGTGTGGTTGATTTGTTTGTTTAATTGTTTTCTATACACTGTTCTGGTCGATAACATGATACGACGTATCCACTTCAATTGAATATGGCGTATCTAACTTTCTTTACCAATTCAGTGTATCCATTCAATAGATTAATACGGTGTATTCAGATCAATTGAATACGGCGTATCGATCATCTGATATATCAACAGAGAAAGATTCTTCATATTTGAATTCCTTGCTTAATTTTTTGTATTACCTTTCTTCCGAGCAAATCCTGCTGATATTTTTACCTTTGTTACAGATTGAACTAATCAGACGGAGTAGATTGAAGAAGTAATAGCAGAAATTAAGACGAAAACAACTATGGATGGGTTCGTAACTAATGATCGAGCAGATTGTTATTCAAGGATCACAAGAATTACGGTTAATGGTAAAAATGCTTATGAACTTAAAGGAAAATTCCTTGACGATTTGCTCAATAATGCCTTCAGTGGAACTAATGGAGAAGACGCGGTTGAACATATCGACTACTTCCTTAAAATTATTGATCCTATTAAATTGCCGAATGTGAATTATGAACGAATCAGACTTGCTATTTTCCCAATATCATTAGTTAGAAATGCAAGCGAATGGTTTGATGAATTTAAAGGTTCAATTACTACTTGGGTGGATTTGACTAAAAATTTTTTTGGAAAATATTACCCGCCTTCTCGTACTGGTCGGATTACGGTGACTAAAGCAATAAGGGATCCAAGCAATTCTACGTTCGAAAAATGGTTGGCCTCGAAATTTTCTAACCATATGATGATGGATCCATTCACCAAGAAAGTTTTATGGGATTTTTGGATTAAGTGCGATGATCAAGATGGAGTTGTTGATGATGGATTTTCTGATGATAAGGAAGCTAATAATGATGATGAACAAGAAACCGCTGAAATCTTTAGAATTGAAACAAACTTGTTTGACTACGAAACACCATTGTGCACAGAATTCAAGGAGTTCAATTTTCTTCTTAAAGTTGATCTAGAATTATTTACTCATGATATTGGAAGAACTAAGACTTACGAAGATTATAAGAACGAATTGAATAATGAACTTGAAGAGCCATGGCCCGAAGAAGGAGTACCATATGAAATATGTGATCATATTTGCGAACCTTTCCGTTCCAAAAATAGGAAAGCTAAATGGCCCACTTGCAATTCAAATGAAGATGGATTCTGTAATGGAGGAAAGTTATCAGGAATGGTTCAGGTTGGTTACATGACATATATTCAGGACTATGAATGGTACAATGAGTTAGCAGACGGGAATTTGAAAAAAGAAGCCCTTAAACAAAAAGTTATTTATGAAAAATCATGGGGTGATGCAAGCCAAAGTGTAATGGATTTTTGCGCATGGTTAAAGAGGTCTTTCAGAAATTTCCACGAACTCGATTATGAACTATTGGTAAAGCTTCAAGATTATTGGTGGAAAGTAAATGATCATGAATGCTCTCCATTTTCTAATTTGAGGGATCACATACGAGGACCATACGCAAAATTCTTTACTACCTATGATCCTCATCTTGATGTTAATAGTATATTCGGTATAAACAATAATGCAAGCAACATGAGTAATGTTCAGGAGGAAGAACATAATGAAAGATGCAATTTGTTTAATAATACCGCTCATAATGCACCGGTTTGCAAGATTAGAATATTTGAGATGATCAAGTATTCATTTGGACAAGATGAAGAGTATGTGGCTATAAAGGAATGTGAATACGATGATTTAACAAAGACCAATAAAGATGCATGTCGGGCATACCAAGAGATCTTTCATAGCATGGACGAAAGATGGGTGGTGACAAGAGCCGAGTAGATGAAAAGTTGGAGAAAAAGTCTAACTTAAAGACTAGCTAAAAGAAAAGTGCTTCTTGGGAGACAACCTGGACAATTCTTATTTATTTTTTATTGAGTCTGTCTTCCCAGACATCAACACGACGTATTCGCTCCATACCATACGTCGTATTGAATGTCTGGACGTTATCAGTCCTTTATTTTTCTACATCATGATACAGCGTATTTGGGAGACTGACTCCTATTGATACTTTTTACAAGTCTTTCTATACGGCGTATCTTGGTTTTTGGATACGACGTATTGACTGCCTGTACAGTTTATTATTTTTATTATTTTATTAACCGTAGGATACCCGAGATAGGATTTTGCATGTTTTTCCTATATTTTGCACATGACCTCGTTGGAAAAGAAATCAACAAAGTTGGTGAAGTATCAATCATCTGGAATCCTATGTGTGTTGTAGTCATGCTGGTATCCAGACGCATTTACAACACACATTCTTGCTCATAAACTCAACTTGGAGAATCTACCGAGCAAAATATCAGGGGAGTTTCTCGTTCTAATTATTTTAATTTCTCGTTTTTAATGTTTATCTATACAACGAGGACGTTGTATAATTTAAGTGGGGGATGTAAATTAAAACGTTACTTGTCCTATTTTTCACATTAAAATACTTATATTATGCTCAAATTTAAAAAAAATTCAAGCATACTTTTGTGAAATTACTAGTTACATAACCTGCACACATAACCCTTATTAGATATTGTGAGGATTCAGCCTTATCCGTTTCCAAATGTTTACCCAAATCCCACAAAAATATGAGTGTGCCAGTGATGTTGTAGACTTTAGAACTTGGCTTGGTATATCTATTCGAGACCACAATAATGAATACTATGGATTTAGATAGAGTAACTTGTTTAAATTGGTAAATTTCTAGGATTACATTCAAAAAGCCTTTATATGTTGTTTTATTAACTAACTACACTGGTTAGTTAACCCCCGTATAAACCTTTTGTTTACTCTCATTCTAAGAGTAAGATACCCCTAGAAAAACCAGTAGAGCCAATCTTTTAGGATAACACCAACTATTTGTTTCGTTACACCTTTACACCTTAGCCAATGATGTTAGATTAAGTCCATTTATCAATTGATAGTTGCTTAAAGTGTAAAGTATGTATTTCATGTGTCTTGTGTCATTTTCTATCTCTGGTATGGTTAGGAAATTTGCACATTGCAATGGGAATGTAAAAAGTAGTCAAAACTCATGTATTTTTACTACCATCACAATTATTGGTACGTCCGAAGAATGAAGAATCATGGAAGAAATTATCCAGAGTTATTATGATCGTGAAGATGGTGAAATTACACCGAGATTCGTAGTATAGTATGTTAAAAAAATCGAAAAAATTAGAAAGTTGCAAAAAAGGAGGAAAATCTGAAGATAGTCGGTTCGTTAAAGCTTAAACTGATGGTATTATTTGAAGAATCAATTATTCGTTAATAGATGGTTAAAAATCAACGATGTAAAGTTTTGTATAAAGTGGTAGATATCGCCATTTGCCTTGTAAAAGTATGTAAAGTATGGGATGATTGGGAGTTGACCGTTACGGGAACGCCAACTTAGGTTGTTGTTTTTAATCTATGATTAAGACGTTTGTGTATATAGTTGTGTCTTAATCATGGTAACGGTCGGGAAAAGTATCTAGCAACTTGTACCTTATCTGTTTGGACTTAATCTATTTGTTTCGTAATTTTTATTTAACAACAATTTATTTCCCTTTCTTAATGATTAACCTTAGGTTTTACTTGAATGAGGATGTGATCGAATCATGCATGTCTATTCCGTCGTTACGGCCATGTATGTGTGATTCGGCCACCTTGTTAGTTTATTACTTTTGGTGAAAATTAGAAGATCCATACCCTATATGACTTTACTAGTCCTATTCTTTAGCTTATTCGAGTTAAGGTTTGAATGCAATCATATGTGTCTATCCCATCGTTATGGGTGTGTATGTATGGTCTTTGTCACATTTTCTTGAATATTGGTATCGGTAGAGACTAGATAAAGTGATCAAACCCTTTTAAGCCTTTAAAATAAAACCCAATTTACCATTATAAACTTGTTACTCCTTAGCTCTAGTGGTGGAGATGTGTATCCTTTCCAAGCTTATGATAGAATACTCGTCACGATCGAGCAATTGAGCGAATTAGTTACATGTTACCACATAGATTAGCTGAGTGATTTGAGTGTTTTCATCTTCCTATTTCGTGAGGTGTTTGGTTGTGTACTTGTAATTGATCAAATAAATGCTTAACGGAAAAAATCCTTAAGGATACATTTTTATAAACTTCTAAAGGCTACTTGAGGACAAGTATGATTCAAATAGGGGGATATTTAATGACATAAAATAACGTCACTTTTATAGCATCATTTATCTCATGTAAATAACCCATTTTGTATAATTATTGCAAGAATTGTTACTTAATCGTTTATATTTGAGATGTGCAGTAATTATAGAGTACTTGGTGAAGATTAGCAAAAAGGCACGCATTCTGGAGCTTAAACGAAGACATTTAAAGATTACTGTTCTGACATCCTATACGATGTATCCATCAAGGAAGATACGACATATTTGTGTCTGTACTTCACAAAAGACCACGAAGGAATAAAGTTCAATACGCCGTATCTAGAAGAAACCCATACGTCATATTAAGCAATACGCCGTATTCCAAGCTTGATATGGAAATAAATATTCTGGAAGTATCAAATGTGCTGTACCTACTCCAAGGAATACCCCGATACGCCATATCAAGACTTTGGATACGCCGTATCAAACCGACTCCTGCGAGGACCCTATACAATAGAAAAACTTAAAAAGAGTTTTAGTGGGCTAAATCTATTTCGATACTGAACATAAAGTCGATTTTTAGAGGAAAAAAAAAAGAGCAGAATAGGTCGAGAGCAACGTCAATTAATTCCATAGGAGACAAGTCTGTAATTTCTTTTACTTTTGTAATCCGTTCAGTTTTTGGTATCATTCGTTAACTCGATTAGTTTACTTGGTTAAATACATTACTCTTGTATTAATTATGACGTTTGAAGGCTAATACCTTCGGTTATTAGCCATTGTTATGAAGATCTTAATGTTTAGTTTTTTTTTATCTCGATTCCTTAATTTATCGTTGAATGCTGTGTTTATGTTTATAATTTATACTTGTTTAGTGTTAAGTATGCGATGTGACATCAAATAACATACATTTACCACCATCATTTATCCGAATAAAGTTACCTATTTTATATAATTATTGCAAGATTTGTATCTTATAATAGCTTATAGTGTTATTTGCAGTAAATGAGGAGTGATATGTGAAGACTATGCTAAAAGGCGATATTTTGGAGATAAAACTGAAGACATTTGAAGATATCCTATTTCTGACCAATACGCTGTATCCAGAAAAGAGATACGGCATATCAGCGCCATCTTCACAAGAAAAACACGTTTAAATAATCCCAATTTTTTTTTTTTTTATTAAAGGGGGGGGGGGGGGGAAAAAAAAAACGTATTCATCTTCTGCCAAACGCCTTATCCAATTGAAGATACGAAGATATTTATATTTTGGGAATGAATATTGTATTGATTTTAAACTTTGCGTGCACTCCAAGGGAAACACCCCAATACGCCATATTGGCCTAGTCCAATACGGCATATCCAGACTTTTTTGGAGGGCTATAAATAGGAGACTCAAAAATGAGTTTTCTGTGTGCAAAATCATACTCTTCATACCATACACATAAAAGATGATTTTCTGAAGAAAAAATAGAAACCAAAAGTCAAGCATCGATTACGATTCCATAGCAGACACCGTGTAATTCTTATACTCTTGTAATCATTTAATTTTTGGTATCATTTGGTAAAACGTTTAGTTTAACTTGGTTATTTGATCATGCTTGTATAATTACAATGGTTATGGGTTAATACCCTTGGGTATTAGCCATCCTAATGAAGATTTAATGTTTGGTTTGTTTTAAAATCGGTTTTCTTAATTTATCGTTGAAAGTTTAATTATGTTTATCACATGATACTTGTCTACGTGTTTGAATATGCGACCTATCATTCAACTGGGTCTAGTTACGCCTAACAAGTGAGCTAGATACTGGGATAGCTCTCCATATCGTATTTTATATTGCTGGACCAATAGGATCACAAGTAACATTATGTCTTTATCCTTAAATTAAGAGCTTAGTTGGACCGGCAAAGTGACCCGTAAGTTTCAAAAGTAGTTCTTGATTAATTGATAAAGATTTAGATAGTGGACTTACAGTAATAAAAATTCCTTCAACAGTAAAGTGGTAAAGTCCGACAATGGGCTAGGGTTTGACAAGAATCACCATTGCTTTAATCTTAAATAGATTATAATAAAACTAAGGATGCTTTATGCGGATACGTTAATTGTGACAGGATTCAACGTGTCTAGGTCTTAGGATGATGTCCCGCACAAGTCTTAAGAATGATATGGCTTCCGAGATTAGAAATTTTTCACTAAATAAACAAACCAGCGTTTAATCGGATTTAATATGGCGAATACATTTTTCTATTATTTGGCTTGTACCGCTCTTTTATCTTCTGATTGTTTTCTTGCATGTTTATTGTGTTTAGAATTGATTATTGTCACCATAAAACCTGTGCCAGTCTCTCACGCTGAAAACCCCCAATCCTATTAGAAAACGTACATAGCATAGGTTTAACAAGTAATTAGAATTAACTTAATTAGAGTAATCAAAATATTGATAGATTATAAGGTAACGGACCTCGCTCTTATGTGTTCGACACTCATACTTACCATGAAACTCACCTGATCGGGTACACTGCCGTTAAGTGTTGTTTTTGGATAAGTCGGTTAATATAATTTAAAACTTGGTAATCAATAAATTGACCCTACACGATAGCACATCAATGTTTTGGGCGCCGTTGCCGGGGGAGTGAAAAAGTTTACCTTTAATTTTATTATGGTATTTCTAACCATTAAGTTTAAAATAATCTAATTAGTGTAATTTATTCTGTTTTATAATTATTTTAATTGTCTGTTTAAGTGTGTGTTTTAAAATTCCCACATTATGTGTTTAAATTCCCCACATTCTATAATTGTTTCTTAAGTATTAATGTTCTGACAAATCAACAGATTACGCCATATACACCTGTTGGATCGACGTTATTCGGACCTTTCACTCAGAAACAGCGTATGATCTTCTTCTAAAACAAACGTTTCTGTACTTCCAAACAATTACGGCATCATATTCTGTGTAGTCATACGGTGTTACTGACCTTCAGCAGACATACGACGTATTAATTAATTGAATACGGCGTATTGATCATAAGATACAGTAGCAGACCAAATTGATTTCCGTGTTTAAATTTTTTGTATTATTTCAAAAGAGCTATCCTACTGATTTATTATCTCTGTTTCAGGTGATTTCCATGACAAGGAAGTTCCACTAAGGAACTAAATTACACCTTTTGAAAACCCGGAGGGGAAAGTGTATTTTGCTAAAAAGAAGGCTTTTTAACAGACACCATGGTCTTGTTGGAGTCGAGCGAAATTAGTTCACAGAGTCATGATTTATTTTCTGACATCAAAGAACATTTAGAAGAAGAGACTACATAAATTATGACAAGAATTGTGACAACCGTGATTTATCAAGGTTAGTCAAACCGTTAGAGTTGACTAAATTATTTATATGTGTTATGATTGTGTGCTTATGTGATCTTATATGAGTATTTGATATCAGTCCGTGATGCGTGTTCATCTATTAGTGACTGAGTTGTGGTTTTGGTAGCTAATTCATTTCGTTCACATTTTGTGACGATGGAAATGATAGCATGATTTTATGCGTATCGTGTAATTTGGTAAATAATTATAGTATGAACGTTAAGAGGATATAGTGTATTTTTAAAATTGAATTAAGTCTAGTATTTGAGTTAATTAAGTGTATGTTTTTCTAATTTAGGAAAGTAATTTATAAAATGAAATTTATAAATAGTAAGTTTAAAACTACTTTTTATATAAAAGGTTTGCAAAATTAATAAAAGATTTTTATAAAAATTAAGAAAATAAGGGGTAAATATGTATTTAATAATAATTAAAAAAATATAAATAAATATAGGGGGTCGGTTAAGAGAAAAAAAGGGAAAAAAATAGTTTAAGAAGGAAACAAATTAGTTTTAGATAAGGACTAGGATTAGGGTCAGTCTTAAATAAAACAAAATTTGTGGTCCTTCCCCTTCCCCTTTGTTCTTTTGTTTCGAGTCGAAACCCCAAGATAGAAGAAAAAAAAATTATTTTTTTAATCAAGAACCAAGGTGGTGATTCAATTGATATCAAGTAAAGGTTTAGGTATGATCTTAATTAAGTTTTTGTTTAATCTTTTTCCAATTAGTAACTTTAATTGATGGATAAATTAAGGTTAATAAATTTTCTGTAAATTAATGATAGAAAACTATATGGGAGTGTTCGAGATTAGATTTAGAGCTCCATGTGGGTTTTAATCGGTTTAGGTTTTTGATCGTGTTAAATTGAAAGTTAGGGTTTGACATAATTTTGGGTCGTGTTGATTGAATGATATCTCAATGATAAATATGAGTTTTCGGTTGAATCTTATACCTAAATTGAAGTTCAGAGAATCTAGTTTTCAAAAAGTCTAGCCCTGAAAGGTTTTAAGGTCGGGAAGTTAGTCAAATAATTTTTGCAAGAAAAGTTGTCAAAACAGTAAATTCGGGTCAGATTTGGGTCTAATTTCGGGGAGTAAAACCCCTACTTAAAAGTTGAATTAAGGTTTACCAAAAATCAGAGGTCATATTTTATGTGTCTATTAACTCCAGTTTAAAGCACAAGTCTTAATTCATTGTCTAAGTATTTTTAGGAAAATCAAACTTTTTGGTGTGCGTTCAGATCCGAATTTGAGTACTTTGTGATGTTGAATTTTTATAAAATAGTTAGGCTCAATATTATTTTTTCTAAAAAATTACAGTAGTTCATAACCCATTGGGAAGGTAGGGAATAAAAGGGGAAAATTCAATTTGAAGATTTAGTATTTTATTTGTGGTCATAAAATGTCTACAAAATTCTGCCGAAAAACTAGAAAACAAGAATAAATGATTGAAGGTATTTAGAGTATAAGTAAGTTATGAAAAGTATGGTAAAGGGTTTATAATCATAATATAAACTTAGTAGTCCATCAATTGATTGTTACATCGTTTAGGATATTAGCTAATCGCGTGTAGCTTAGGTTTTATTTGTGTTTAGTTGTTTCAAGGATATTGAGAAGTCCTAGCTGCGCATCAGGTGGAATTTCATAGGTCCCATTTCTCGTTTTTTCTTGGGATGGAAATGATGGAAATATGTTTTGAAGTGTTTTATCGCTTGTGATTATGTGTTTTAATTATCGTTTAGACATTACATAGCTATGATATAACTATGTGATACATTGGGTTATTTGGATCGGAGAGGTACGCCTACCTCATTCTTGTGATTATTAGATCGAAGGGGTAGCTACCACATTGTGTTTTGGTTATTGGATCGGATGGTTACGCCTACCCTACCCAGTGTGATATGCTATGTGTGTATTCGTGGTGAGCTTGGTTGCAGTTAGTGCCAGCTATTCTAAGCCGAATGGGAAATGGTGTTTGTGGATATATTGATTTTGATTATGGTTGCATCTAGTTTCATTTATTGTCCTTTGTTTTGATAATCACAGTAAAAGCGAGTATTATTGTGTGTCTAAAACCTATGACTCTCACCAACATTATTGTTGATGTTTTAAGCATCATTTTCAGGTGAGCATAGCAAAGTTAAGGATGTTAAGATTCGTGGCTAGAGAGACCTTAGGAATTGCATGATAGAGTCTTCTTTTCTGGAGTCTTCATTGCAGATTTTCATACTTTGGATATTTTGATTTGTTGTGATGTTTAGTTCGGATTTATTTTCTATGTCTATGTATTGTTTGTGCGATTAACCTCAATACAAGACCCCTCTTGTGTTTGGTATCGTCATAACACTTTATTTTCAATATAATGCATTTTAGACATTCTTTGTTGTTGACATCAATGTGTTGTGATGATACCCATAACGTTGCGCTTCGTGTTTCCGCCTTGGCGGGGTGTGACAGATTGGTATTAGAGACATTGTTATAGAGAAGTAGGTGGTTTGACCTAGACTATAACCTAAGAGTCCTTCATATAGTTGCATAATAGGAACTATGTGTGCTATAGTTTATATACTTTTCATTTTCTTCATTTCTCTGAGTTTTATCTCAATATACGGACTACTCGATATCAAAATATCCAAGAGAAGAGCCAATGTAGGAGGAACCGAAGGAGGAAGGGTAGTTAGAGGAGTCACGGGAAGAGGACGACTTAGATCTCTTGTCGAATGCTCGTAGTATGCATGGACCCGCGGAGTTGGGTGTCTCTTGCGAAAGCAAAGTCAAACCCAAGCGAGGCCCAACATAAGTTTATCCCGTCGTTTACCTTGACACGTTGCTATCAATGATTTCTTTTGGATATTATGTCTTTTAGGGATTAAAAGCCTCTTGATGTTGTTTGGAAGTTACTACTGCTAAGTGAAAGCTAAGACTGTTAAGGTATTAGTTACTGCTGCTAAATATAAATTAGTGCTGTTAGTAATCTTAATGAAAAATATGCTAAGTAGTTAGTACTGCTAGTTACTACTGCTAGTGTAAGTTACTACTGTTAGTGTATATTAGTACTGTTAGTTACTACTACTAGTATATGTTACTACTGTAAGTTACTACTGCTAGTGTAACCTAGTACTGCTGATGAAGATTGATTAAAACTTTCTAAGTAGTTAATGCTGCTTGTACATAGTTAGTGCTGCTGGTATAAAAGTTACTACTGTTGGTGTGAAAGTTACAACTGCTTAAAGATTATAACTGCTGGAAGAGTTTATGCTGACTGAGAAGAAATCAAAGACTTATCAGAGAAAAGATAAAGATTGAATTATGTGATAAGTATGATTTTTTTTGCTAAAGATACGTATAACGTATTTGTTTAGAAGATCATGATAACTTAGGAAAATATTGTAAGCCGGTTAGGACTCCTTGGTGTATAAAAGGAGGTCCTAGGGCATAGAGTTAGATATCTAGAAATCGTTTTGTTTTGATATCAATATAGCTTTAAGGTTTTGTAACCCTAACACTATTAAGAGTGTTCGTATTTATTTGAGGCTGAAAGTTTGGTAAACTATTTGTTATTAATCTTATTCATTACTATTTCATTGAAATTCTTCTTAGTATCATTGACTAGATTCTGCATAGTCTTTAATATTCACAATCAAAGTTTCTATCATAGTTGTTTTGGATTTATTCATACAATTAGGCTTTTATACAGATAAGCAAGTTCTTTTTCTTTATTTCTTATTAGATCAACAATTTGGCTATCAGAGCTTGTGAGAAGCTTTGAATAAGAAGAACCTTTACTACACACAAGATCTACTTTTTCAAGAAGCAATGGATTCTCAATCTACTCAAACCATAAGTACCATACGTTGAACCTGTGTGAGTATGATCTCTGGAAGATGAGGATGGAGCAGTACCTACAGTTCATTGATTACACTCTATGGGAGATCGTAGAAAATGGTAATGCACATTGTAAACCAACCACACTAACCCAAAAACTGATGATGGTAAGGAGATGTTATCCCTCTACAACGTGTTGAGATAAAGGCACAAGAAGGGTGAGTTGAAGGCAAGAAGTACTCTGTTGATGGCCTTACCTAATGAGCATCAATTAAAGTTCAACTCATACAAGGATGCTAAGACACTGATGCAGGCTATTGAGAACAGATTTGGAGGTAATACTGCTACAAAGAAAACTCAGAAAAATCTTTTGAAGCAGCAATATGAAAACTTTGCTGCATCTAGCACAGAAGTGATTGAGCAAACTTATGAAAGGCTTCAAAAGCTAATTAGTCAACTAGAGATGCATGGTGAAGTTATTCCTCAAGAAGACATCAATCAGAAGTTCTTGAGAAGTTTGTCACAAGAATAGACTATGCATATTATTATGTGGAGGAACAAACCAGAGATTGAGACATTGAGTTTGGATGACCTCTTTAACAACCTAAAGGCTTATGAATCAAAGGTCAAGGAGACATCTAGGTCATCCACAAACTCACAAAATGTAGCCTTTATGTCCTCTAGTAGCACTAACAGTGCAACTAGAGCAGTTAATACTGCTCAGGGTGTTAATACTGCTAGCACTCAGGGTGCTGCTGATAGCTCAACAACTGTTGAAAATTTAAGTGATGCTGTGATTTATTCCTTCTTTGCTAGCCAACCAAGTATTCCACAACTAGATAATGAAGATCTACAACAAATCAATCCTGATGATCTAGAAGAGATGGATTTGAGGTGGAACATTGCTATGCTGACTATGAGGGCAAGAAGGTTCCTGAAGAATACTAGAAGAAAGCTAGACATGGCCAACAATGAAAGAATTGGGTTTGACAAGTCCAAGGTGGAGTGTTTCAACTGCCATAAGAGAGGGCACTTTGCAAGGGAGTGCAGGGCACCCAGGAATCAAGACAGCAAGAACAAGGAAGCTATAAGAAGGACTGTGCCAGTTGAGGAAACTACTTCAAATGCCTTAGTATCTTAGTATGATGGCTTTGGCTATGATTGGAGTGACCAAGCAAAAGAAGGTCCAACTAATTTTGCTCTCATGGCTTATTCTTTAACAAGTTTAAGTTCTTCTACAAACTCTGAGGTATCTAATGACTCAAATTGTTGTTCATCTTGTTTAGAATGTGTAAAAGATCTAAAAGAACAAAATGAACAATTAGTTAAAGACTTAAGAATAGCTAGGATAAGTGCTGTCTCTTATAAAACTGGTTTAGAATTTGTAGAAGCTAGACTGTTATTCTTTAAGAAAAATGAGTATGTGTATGAGGAAGATATAAAACTCTTAAAACGTGAAATCTTTTTAAGAGATTTAGATATTACAGAGCTTAAAAGGAAGTTAGAGTTGGCTACAAAAGAAAAAGACGAGGTTCAACTTACAGTACAAAAATGTGAAAATTCATCAAAAAACCTAAGTAAACTTCTAGACAGTCAGATAATGGATAAGTGTAAAACAGGATTAGGTTATAATGCTGTCCCACCTCCCTATACTGGGAATTTTATGCCACCAAAATCTGATTTAGTTTATCCTAGTCTAGATGATTTTGTTGATGTGAATGAGTTTGTTAGTGAATCTGTAGTTGAAAAGCCCTAACTGTTGAGGCTAGATGAACACGAGACTTCTAGGAAAGAAAATGGAGCCCCAATTATTGAGGATTGGGTATCTGATAGTGATGAAGAAAATGTGCCTAAGGATAAAACAGTTGAGATGTTTAATAAACCTAATTTTGCTAAGATAAACTTTGTTAAGTCTACTGAGCAAGTAAAATCTCCTAGGAAAACATCGGTTGATAAAAATAGGCAAAACACACCTAGTCCTAGAGGGAACAAGAGAAACTGGAACCAACAAATGTCTCAAAAAATAGGGAATAATTTTGAGATGTTCAACAAAGCTTGTCATGTGTGTGGGAGTTTTGATCATTTGAAGAATGATTGCAATAACTGGTATAATAATGAAAGATTTGCAAAACCAGTTTCGACCAATGTTAAAAGAGTGAACAAATAGAATTTCTCTAAATTAACTCACCCCAGTCTAAAAAGGAACATGGTTCCAAGAACAGTCTTAACTAAGTCTGGCCCAATTTCACTTAATACTGCTAGACCAGTTAATATTGTTCAACCAAGAACAACAGTGAATAATGCAGGACCCACGAAAAATGTTATTAATAAAGCATATTCAATTGTTAGAAGGCCTTTTAAAAATTAACAGCAGCAAATAACAGTAATTTCACTAAAAAGGTTAATACTATTAAGGGAACAAGGGTTAATACTGCTAGGCCAAAAGCAGTTCTTAGTGCTGTTAAGGGAAACAAGGGAAATGCTGTTAAGGCCTCAGCATGTTGGGTTTGGAGACCAAAGCACAAAGTTTTAGACCATGTCTCCAGAAACAATGGTGCATCAATGTCCTTTAAAAGATTTGACTATATTGATGCACAAGGCAGATCCAAGTCAGTAATGGCTTGGGTCCCCAAAAGAAACTAATTTTCCTACCATTATGTGCAGGGCAATCCACAACAAGATTTGAAGGATAAAGGAGTGATTGACAGTGGATGCTCTAGGCACATGACAGGAAACAGATCCTATCTTACAGATTATGAAGAAATTGATGGAGGATTTGTTGCCTTTGGAGGTAATTCCAAAGGAGGGAAAATTACTGGGAAAGGTAAAATAAGAAGTGGTAAATTAGATTTTGAAGATGAGTATTTTGTAAAGGAACTAAAGTTTAACCTTTACAATGTCTCACAAATGTGTGACAAGAAGAATAGTGTTCTTTTTACTGATACCGAATGTGTTGTTCTGTCTCCAGACTTTAAGTTAACTGATGAAAGTCATGTTTTACTTAAAGTTCCTAGAAAGGATAACATGTACAGTGTTGATTTAAAGAATGTTGTTCCTCAAAGAGGTCTCACTTGTCTCTTTGCAAAAGCCACACCAGATGAATCTAATGTTTGGCATACGAGGCTTGAACATGTAAATTTCAAAACAATGAATGGGGAAACCTTGTAAGAGGTTTACCTATAAAACTTTTTGAAATCAATCAAACTTGTGTTGCTTATCAGAAGGAAAAGCAACACAGAGCTTCTTGTAAGACCAAAACAGTCAATTCAATCAGCCAACCATTAAAAATGTTGCACATGGATTTATTTGGCCTAACATTTGTAAAGAGTTTAATGAAAAAGATGTACTGCCTAGTTGTTACAGATGATTTTAGTAGGTTTAGTTGGGTTTTTTTTAGCCACTAAGGATGAAACTAGTAATCCTTAAAATATTCATAACAGGTATAGAAAATCTAATAGACCTTAGGGTGAAAGTAATTAGATGTGAGAATGGGACTGAATTCAAGAATAGGGTCATGAATCAGTTCTATGAAGTGAAGGGTATTAAGAGGGAATTTAGTGTTGCTGGGACTTTACAACAAAATAGAGTAGCAGAAAGTAAAAATAGGATACTAATAGAGGCTGCTAGGACTAGGCTAGCTGATTTAAAATTGCCAACAACTTTCTAGGTTGTAGCAGTTAATACTGCTTGTTATGTCCAAATTAGGGTGTTAGTTATCAAGCCTCACAACAAGACCCCTTATGAACTTTTTCTAGGTAGAAAAC
>BQNB010032379.1:0-53220 GCA_026074375.1 Tanacetum coccineum | reverse complement strand
AGGCTTGCATCATCAACTTCATATTTTTATTAAATCACATTGGGCCTTAAGCAATATTTGTAGGGCTTTTGCTTGTTTAGGCTGGCCCAGCCCATAAAATGGGTTACGGGTTGGCCCAATAAGATCTGAAGGCACTGATGGACTCATTTTCTCGTGCTCTTTCCAATGGCATGCTCGGGGACTTTTCACGACTTTGTCTTGATCTTGATTATTAAGCACTCTTGATCGAAACGAACCCGTAATTACCCTTTTTGCTCCGTTTTCAATCCTTTTACCTGCAAGACATAAAAATACCAAACAAACATATTTGCAAGATGATTATCCATATTTTAGCATTTTTAGTCCGATTAATAGTGTTTTACGGGGTACAAAAGATGTGTGTTTTAACACACATCAGGAGGTCTATATGAACCAACCTTAGGGCTTCATCATGCCTGGAAATGAAAACAAGGTGTGTAAATTGATTAAGTCCTTATATGGACTGAAGCAGGCACCTAAGCAATGGCATCAAAAGTTTGATGAAGTTGTTTTTTCTAGTGGTTATTTACTTAACCAAGCTAACAAATGTGTGTATAGCAAATTTGATGAATCTGATAAAGGAGTCATCATTTGCCTATATGTTGATGACATGCTGATCTTTGGCACTGACCAAGTTCAGGTTGACCTAAGAAAGGAATTTTTGTCATCAAGGTTCTCTATGAAGGACATAAGGGTGACTGATGTAATCCTTGGCATTAGGATTAAATATGGAAGTAATGGAATAGCAATTTCTCAGTCTTACTATATTGATAAGGTACTAAAAAAATTCAATTACTTTGATAGCCCAGTGAGTACTCCTATGGATACACGTGAGAAGCTGATGCCCAATAATGGTTAGGCTGTATCTCAACTTGAGTATTCTAGGGTGATTGGCTGCCTAATGTATGCCATGACTTGTACAACACCTCATGTTGCTTTTATAGTAGGTAAACTGAGCAGGTATACTAGTAATCCTGGTACTCAGCACTGGCAAGCAATTCAGCGGGTACTAAAGTACTTGAAGAAAACCATGGACTATAGACTGACATATACTGGTTATCCTTTAGTGTTGGAAAGTTACACTGATGCAAGATAGATCAACAACACTAAGGATAATTCGTCTACAAATGATTGGGTATTCCTGCTTGGTGATGGTGCAATTTCTTAGTCTTCTAAGAGGCAAACTTGCATTAGTGGTTCAACAATGGAATCTGAATTTGTAGCTCTAGCAGTTGCTGGTAAGGAAGCTCAATGGTTGAAAAACTTGCTTCTTGAGATTCCATTGTGGTCTAAACCTATAGCACCTATTTCTATTCTCTGCGATAGTGCTGCTACATTCCATATGTACAATGGGAAGTCTAGACACTTAGGTGTCAGGCATAGCATGATTCGTGAGCTAATCACGAATGAGGTGATATCTATAGAGTTTGTGAGGTTTCAATAAAACTTAGCTGATCACTTGACGAAGAGACTGGCTAGAGACTTGGTTATAAAGTCTGCTGAAGGGATGGGATTAAAGTCCAACTAAATCGCTGAATGCTAAGACACCCAACTCCCTACTAAGGAAACTTGGTAGCTAAGTTCGATGTGGAAAGCTAAACATTTAGAGGACTGAAGCACATGTATTTACATATCATCCCAATGATGCACTTGGAACCTGCTGAAAAACAGGATGAAGTGTTTACTTCTCAATGGTTAATTTCTTTGAAAAAGTGCTTAGCAGGAGCATTAATAAAGAGGAACCACCTATGTAAATGTTGAAGTTTTACTGCTTCAGGGAGCATGAACTTTGGATCTTACAACATTTATAAATTGGATATGGACACATGGCTTGTATAGTGTCAGGAGTTTCTTATGTGTTTAAAAACTTATGTGTATTTTTTCTTCAGGTATTCAAATGGGTTAAAGGGTTTAATTCTTAGAACACCCTGATTCTTGAATATTTAAACATGTAATTTACTAACATAGAAATTCAATCCTCAGGACATTTTCATTTATGCACTTGTTTTGTTTAATGTTCAATTTTTCATGCAAAGAAATTGTACTAAATTAGGGAGGATTGATGGAAATTTAGTGCAATTGTGGGAATTGGATCATACTTGGAAATGGGTTTGGAGGTACGGAGTGTACACCCATCAAGTCACTGATTTTCCCTGACTCTTTTAGTGGTTTGATTAAATGGGTGGTTATTTGCCTATTTAAGTGACATATTTGACTGCATTAATTGACCATATTTAATTTGGTCATGAAATCACTAATTCCTATATTATGGAAGAGATTAATTGGCCATTAATCTCATTAATTCCATTATTAGGTTTTGATTAAATCCCCTATAAATAGGGATCACAATTGCATGGAAAAACACACAGAAAACAAAAACACATAGAAACGCAGGTTTCTTGATCTGTGCCTAGAACAAGAACAAACACTTGGTTTTATCCCAAGGAGGTATTCGTGATACCCAGGAATAGGGTCGAATAATCTTCTTTGGAAAGTGATTACACGACTTCAAGTGATATCCGGTAACCATCTTGGTAATTAGCTAGGCTATTGATTGTCTTCACCCTGATCTGGGATCTACTACAACCAACATAACCACTAAACCCTATACCAAAAACCTAAACCCCTAACCACTAGGTATAATATCACAAGTGATGTATAAATAAAATTTAAAACCTATACAAAAAACCCTAAACCCTTAACCACTAAACTCTATACCAATAACCCTAAACCTCTAACCACTAAACTCTATACCAAAAACCCCAAACCTGTAACCATTAAACCCTAAACACCTAACCATTAAACCCTATATGAAAATCCTAAACATCTAACCGCTAAACCTTATACCATAAACCCTAAACCTCCTCCATAACCACTAAAACCTATACCAAAAACCCTAAACCCCTAACCACTAAACCCTATACCAAAATCCCTAAACCCCTAACCATTAGGTATAATATCACAAATGAAATATACATAAAACTTTGAAATCTATGGAAAACTAGAAGGGGGGTTGAATAGTTTACCGCTTTTTAAATTAATGTTATGTTTGTTTATAAAAACTTAGATTCGACTTTATGTGAATTCACAATGTCCACAATATAGACAATTTAACTAATCAAGTAAGTAATGATAAGATGTAAATAAATGTGCAAGATAAGAGATAAAATAAGGGAAGATCAAACCACAACACGAGGATTTATAGTGGTTCGGTAACAAAGCACCTCTTCGCCCTACTCCACTCCCCGAGCACCAAACTCGAGAGTTTTCTTCACTACGTCAACAAGCTCCCTTTAGGCGGAGAAAACCGTACACAACTTAGCTTACACCAATTTTCGACACTAAGCTAAATGTCGAGTTCTAATCCTAGCTAGAACCAATCTATCACAACACAACATACCACTACACGACAAATCACAACTTGGGTTCACTACACAACTTCTCTCGGCTTCATAACTTCTCTTCACTTTGCTTTACAACTTTACTTTACCAAGACACTACTACGATCACACCAATCTATCACTACTTACTGAGATCACCCTGATCTAGCTATACTTACAATGATCACAACAACGATACACACATTCACAATATACACAAATGATTTACAAGATATGATACAATTGCAACAAGGTTGCAAGAACATACACTAAGCTATAATACTTCTTCACTTGATGACAGGAAGTATTCTTCTCTTGCACTCGAGGATCAAAGCTTGGATCACTTGGAAACAAGGATTTATGATTTAATGATCAAAGGAAAGAAAGAAAAGTATAAACTGATTTAAACAGAAAGAAAGTGTGTGCAAAATGTGAGAAAATCAATGGGGAATAGTCCAGTATTTATAGACAAGCTGTGACAAAAAAACACATGGCTGGTCCCCTTAATTAGGGTGTCAGTCCCCTTAAAATTAAGGGGGGCGCCCATGCTTGATGCTCCCTTTTTTGTCTTTTCTGAGGGAGGTGTTTTCTGGAACATTTCTAGCCGTTTTTGGGTATAAAATTTGAATTCAAAATATTTATTTGAATAAAACATTTTCTTTTAAAATCTAAAAATATTTTGTAAAAGTTATAAAAATATTTGTGACATTTTTATAAAAAAATGTGAGGTTAAATAAAAATTCCTTTGATCCATATAAATGCATTAAGCATTTATTTATTCATATCTTTAAGTGATTAAATTTTTGAAATGAAAATTTACTACTAATTACTTGTTTGTGTTTAATTTTACATTTGATGTTTTTATATTTTGTGATTATCAAAACGTAGAGAGATCGAAAAATATTAATAACGTTTTTAGGCATTATTTCTATCAACAATCTCCCCTTTTTGATGATTACAAAATCTAAACTCATTAAATGTAAAATAATTTTTAAACAAGTATTCTAGTGGTTTTATTTCCATTTCTCCCACCCTTTTGTAGAAATCAAAAAGGTGTCGTCGATGAATGTTAAGTAAACTTGACCGAAAAAGCTCCCCGTTGATGTGTACTCCACATCATTACGAGCAGGCCCAAGGATGATGCTATGGGAAACTTTGCTTACAAAATAAACAAGTAAGATCACACACTATTGTTTCTAAATATTAGCAAAAGAAAGGAAAAATGCAAGAAAAACATTAATTACACTTTAAAAGCATAAACCAAAGTTCATCATTAAACATAGAAATTGTGCTATATAACAGCATCATGCATTACATCAAATAATATGGCTTAAAGCCATTAAGAATACATACATAAAATCTTAACTACAAAGGGGTCTTAATTTTATGATTGCCATAGGAAACTATTGGACTTGCTTGCAAAAGGAGAAGGTTGGTCATTTATTTGAAAGCGAGAAAAAGTCGACATGTATCATGCTTAGTTGGTTGTTAGTGGAGAGTTTGGAGAGGAGGTGGTTGTTGGAGGATAGTTACCTTGGATTTGAGGTGGTGGTTGTGGTCGAGTAAGAAGAAATTCAATCCAATTGATATCTTCACTCAAGGTTAGGAATTGTGTTTGGGTAATATGCATACATGGTATTAAACCAACTTGGTTGTTAAGTTGATCCAAGTAGAGGGTTGTGTAAGATAAGGTTAGGATGATAGGTGCATGATAAGAGTGTTTACATTGTGAGAAGGGGTTGTATGGCTAGGATGGTTGTTTGATAAATCTTTGACAGTTGATTATTGTCATTAATGAGCATTTCTCTATTTGGAGATGGAGGAGGTGAAGGTTGAGCTTGGTTGTCACTTTGAGTTGAGAGAGGAGATTGAGCATGAATCATGTTAGCAACATGTGGATTGATGAGTGAATGAGGAAATAGAGGTTGTGTGGGTTGAGTTTGATTGAAGTTTTGTGGTGAAATGGGAGTATGTCCAACATTAGTGTCACAAGAAATACCAAGTGGAAGTGAGTGAGATTGTAGAGAATCATGGTTTGTTTGAGTGGTGGGAGGGTTTTCTTGTAATGGTTCATTGAGAAGGGATTGTGGTTTAGGCATTGGTGTAGGTAAGTTAACATCAACCTCCTTTGATGTGTTACAATAGTTCAATTTCTTTCTCCAAATGGGTCTTACAAATATTTTGCCAACCCTTGAAGGTTTGGGTAAAGGTTTGTGAGGGGAAGACGTTAGAAAGGACAAGATGAGTATGGTGATTATGTTGAGGATGAAGGTTGATTTATACTAGGGAAATGATGTAATTAAGGAAGGATGGACATTGTTAGAAAACCATCAAGAATGTCTGGCGGAATTTCAAGGAAATTTTAGCTAGGTCTAGGTGAAAGAGGGTCAAAAAGTAGAAAGAAACAGTCAAATTCGTGCTTCAGGTGGCCGGTCCCCTTAAATACATGGCTGACCCCTTTATCATAAAGGGGACCACCCCTTTGAATTAAGGGGGCCGCCACCTAGAAGTGTCCAGAAAGTCCAGGTTTTTGTTTTCTTTTAGGAAATGGTAAAAAGGTGGACTATTTTGTGGCATTTTGCTTGCAAGTCTCTAATTTTTATGGAACTCTAGACTCAATATTTAACAAGCAAGAAAATAAGGCATACAAGTCCTAATTTTGTTTTAAATATAATCAAGACTAAAGGCATTTAGCAAGTAAGAACATGTAGACAAGCATGCAAGGAGGTAAAATAAAAGTCTTCAATAGAAACCATATTAAACAAATAGTTTTAATACTCCTAATAGTTGTAATGCTCTTAAGATTTCTTAAACAAGAGAAGTATGTTGTAAACACATTTAAATGAGACTTGTGTTTGTATTTATAACCCTAGTGTGTGCCTATATGCGACAAATGTGGAGTGACGATTATTTCGACTCTAAGATAGAAACCTAAGAATTATCAAGTGCCCTTGATTTAATGTTTCTCAATCAAAATTGTCGAAATATATATTAGATTATATATTTTGACAACAAATGCGAGATCATTATACATGATTTGAAAGATGTTTTTAGCATATATCAACAATGTATGAAAATAAAATTTTCACTGTACTCTAGCTCGTGAGAAGATTTTGATAAAATGTATTGGGACTTACATATACATATATTAAGTAGAAAATCTTAAACCTTGGCTAAACCAAGGTTACGTAATCTTGTATATAGATTATTCTTTTGAAAAGTTCCCAATCTTTGATTTTTGTGCAAAATAAAATCCTAGACTCAGACTTAAGAAAAAAAATATAAAAACTTTTTACCTGCTGCCAGATGGCCGGTTCCTTTAAATACATGGCCGACCCTTTTAATTTAAGGGATACGCCCGTTTAAGAATTAATAGGGGGTCCGCCATCTGACGAATAACTTTTCCTAATTTTTTGATTTTGGCATTTTAATTTTGATTGTAGTTCAATGTTCTTGTTTACTTTAAAGTACTTTATCAATTATTTATAGTAATGAGGCTACTTAATAAGTGCTTAATCAATTTGTTCCATCATTCCTAGACCTAGACGTAAGTAATTGAAAGGCACACATTTAAGGGGTTTAGTTAGAATAACGGTAATGTTATTCTTCCGTTGAAACACTTTTCTATGAAAATATTTCTTTTTTGAAACATTGTACTATGAAGGGGAAATGGTGATGAACTCTCAATGTGTTTTGTCTCGGAGTGTGTTGTACGGGATTCTTACTTAAGGTCTATTGACCCCTTTGTTATCACACTTATAGGGATGTCATCTAATCTTAATGCCATAATCTTTGGGAGTTGTTTATCCTTTAGTGCTTGTTGACATGCCTTTCCGACGCTTACATATTCGGCTTCGGTAGTGAAAATAGCAAGAGCGGTTTGGTTCTTCAAAAAGCAAGATGTTTGTTAAATAAACATCCATAATCGTGCAAAATACCACTGTGCTTTTCGGTCCACTAATCTCCCGCAATGATCAGAATTCTCGCAATATACTTTTGGTTTCTATGCCAGTCCCCTTAGGTTACCATAATCTTAAGTGCGTAGTGCCTTTAAACATATCGAAAGAGAGGTTTTAACCGCTCTTTAAGGTGAGAGGTTTTCTGGGATCCTCTTGGATGCGTGCACTAAGGCAACACTCAAAACATGATCTCGTGCCTACTTGCAGTTAAGTATAGTAAAACTACCTATCATACCTCTTATATGTCGGTTTACTCTACGGGACTAACTTCTACATTCTTTCGTGATGTTTTGTTTCCATAGACATAGGGAGTTTTCATTGGCTTAGGAGTCTTTAATCATATTTTTTATTAATCATTTTTTTATGTATTTGATTGGTTAAAAAATATACCATCTTTATTTTTTTATTTGTAGTCCTAAGGAAAGAAGTTAAGTTACCCCCATCATATCATTTCAATATCGTGCAATGATCTTGACTAGTTGATCGAATTATAATGTGTCGACATATATTGGGTCAATGATGATGTTGAGGAGTCATGTCGTTAGTTAAAGAGTGTGTTATCTTTTCCCATTCAACATTGCTTAACTCATGTTTTAAATAAGAAAGATTTTATCACATACCAAGCTTTTGATTATGGAGCTTGTTTTGAGTCCGTTAAAGTGCTTTATTAAGTCTATAGGACATGATTAGGTTTTGTGAAGTCAATGAATCCCGGAGGTTGTGCTCACATACACCTCCTCATTGATAAAACCATTAAGGAATTCACTCTTTACATCCATTTGAAATAACCTAAAGTCTAGTGCACATGCATAAGCTAATAAAATTCTTATGGATTCTAATCTAGCTAAGGGAGCATAGTTTTCGTCATAATCAATTCCTTCTTGTTGATTATAACCTTAGGCAACTAACCTAGCTTTGTTTCTAGATACGATACCATTTTCGCAAGCTTTTTTCTATATACCATTGGTTCTATTTATGGTCATATCTTAGGATTTGGGAACTAATTAAACATCATTTGATATTTTGAATTGGTTTAATTCTTCTAGCTAGTAGTAATTACCCAACTTTCATCTTTTAGGGCTTCATTTATATTTTTAGGTTCTATGGTTGAAAGAAAACAAAAGAAATTACTATTTCTTGAGCTTGTGATCTAAGGGTTCTTTAATTTAGATTACCTATAACATTTTCTTTAATATTAATCACTTGTTATTCTGTATAATGCATAATCAATATGATGGATGTCTTTGGATATTTAAAGGATAAGCACCCTAATAATTGCTTGTCGTATAAGAGGGTTGCAAGCGGCCACGGATTCTGTATCCTTATGCTACGTGCACCTAAGACGTTAGGTACATACAAAAAGACTCCCACGGAGCACGTAAAACAATATGACTACGGGTATATACAAAATATATCAGGATTTAGTAAATTACATTGTTAATCACGGATACTCGTGCACATATTACATACAAAAATGTTGTCTAAGTACCACATGCTGTACTATGACCAATCTAAGTTATACATGGGCGGTAGAGACTTGGACCTAAACAATCTTAGAGATGCCTCATCTTCAGATCTCTGAGTCTGTGTGCCAGCATCTGTGACCAAAATGGCAAGACCCTGAGGAACAACGGTAGGAACTGATACAGGGATACCGTCAGACCTAGCATGGTACGCAGAACCAATCCTGTGAGTGAGGCAAACCACTCTGCACTTCTTCTTTTTCTCCGCCCGACTTATATTTGCCGCAATAGCATCCTTCAACGGTACCTCTTCTTTAACAGCCCAAGGGTCTTCAGGAGCACGTACCTCAGGGTATATGGGGATCTTTAGCTGGGAGGAGTTCAGACGAAGATCACGGATCCACTGAGGGGCATCTTCCCCGGTATCACTCTCCAAATGAAAAGATGCCATGATTAACTCCATTGGGGCATCTTTCAACTTCTCCAGTTGGTCTACCATCGAATATTTCAGATCTTTTAAGTCTTGGAGGGCTTTGACTAATTTGTTATTGGCCTCCGGGTCATATGCCTCAACATCCGCTAGGTCACGGCCAGTCTTTCCGTGCTCTATGCCATATTTCAGGCCTTTGCTCATACCTTTAGCAAGACTGCAGATACAACATTAGCAAACGTCTGCCTTATCTCTGAAGATTCGGCGTACTTCATAACGGTAAGGCGTAAGCCGTGCCCGATGACCCAACGACGACTTGAAATCGCCGTCAACATGTGCGGATACAGCTCTTCATTAATATCTACACTTAGTTTATCCAGATGAGCATCCATCTCCGCACACCGCTGCTTAACCTTGTTGTCCTTGTACTTCTTGAATTCTTTAAATGCAGCCTTTATCCTCTCCTCGCCTGTAACCTGCACTTGAAGATGGGACACTTGCTGAGACAACTGATCGTTATTCACTTGGAGGTCTGAGAACTGAACGCGGAGGCTTTCCAACTCCTTAGTTAACTCATCATTCTTAGCCTCCGCAACCTTCTTTATATCTACCTCAGCCTCAAGTAATGTCTCTAAATTCTGAGTTCGGTTGCGGAGACCATGCACTTCTGATTCCATGACCCGAAGGGATTGAATTTCCTAATCAAGCTTCTTCTTCTCCTCTTCCTCCCTTACTTGGATTCTCTGATCTCGTCTGGCTATCTTGGCTCTGGCCTTTTTTAGTAGTCTGGCCTCTTGTTTGAATCTTAACCTGAGTTGAGAATCCATCGCCACCTGCCACGCTAGGTTCATGTTGTACTGGCCCAGGAATTTAGCATTGGGTAAGTGGCGAAACTCCGAGAAGTATCCTGGTGGCACCGTGTGATCTACCAGGTCTTGGCAAGCCTCAAGGGTGTCCAGGCGGCAACTATTAGTCACACCCCACACAAGTTGATATATACCACTTGGCGACCCCTCTACGGATGGGATAGAGGTCGATTTCCCTGAATCCGGACTCCCCATGGAAAGCTGGACATTAACCTCCGTATCCGCAACATGTTGAGGATGGATCTCGATAGCCGTTCCCTTAGAAGATCTGCATCCACATTATATGGCACATACGATTTAAGTAGTACTGCTTTACAAATTAGCATATAACAAGGAATATGTGGGGACTGGATCACTTACTGGGCAATGTCTTGCTCTGGGAACGGTTGTTGTATTAAATAAGATAGAGGATCCGGGTCGCTCACACTCTTCACAGTAGTAAAATCATCCTGGGCATCTGGTGTAGAGAAGGTAGAGCCCGCGTCTAACCCTATTGCAGCTAGAGATTTTCCTCCGCGGGTACTATGTGCGGGGCTGGACACGTGATCTTTCCTCAGTACCTTGGGCGGCACATTTTCCTCCACCTCCTTATTAACTCTTTTACGGCGCATTTGTTTTCGCCTTTTGTTCATAAGCGGCTCCATAGCGACTACTTCTTCCTCCCGCACTCCCTTTTGAATAACCTTAGTGGTCGCTACAACTTCCTTAGGAGGGGCCTCGGGCACCAAAACATCCTAAGCTTGATCCTCTGCCCTAGTCCCTTCAGTCACTGTTGGGGCAGGGTTTTCGTTATCAAAGTCCAGAGGCGACCTCTTGACGGTAGAAGGTGTCCTCGAGGATCTTGGCGCCATGGCTGGGTCTTCCATATCTATTACCCGGTTTGATGTGACAGTTAAGAGTGGCACCGCATGAGCAGTACGAGGACGGGACCCAGTCTTCACCTTGGAGGAATTGGGGGCATTAATCCAAGTTAAACAAATCCATATCTGCATTCACACAAAAACTGTTAGTATGTTTTCATGAACATGTGTGAAATAATTAACAATTTATACACACCCACCCCGGTCATCGTCATAGAGAAATGTAAGGTACACGTCGTCCCCCAGAAAGTATCTCTGGCTCAGCCCTACTAGGCATAACAGGGCTTATGGTTGTTTTTGGATAGGGGTACGGCGTGTGTCCAATACTGTCACGTTCACCGCAGAATACGAGTTCGCTGTTGGCATCCCATATTTTAGATCGCTCGTACGCCAGTCAACAACGGTGGGAAATACTCTCTCGTCCACCCAAAAAAATCGATTGTTCCAGTTTTTTAGGGAGTCCAAGGGTTTTGTATAGCATTGTGGCTTGTTTTTCCCTGGTCGTTTGCTGAACGAAATCCACCCCGAATTATACGAAGGAACGTAGAAGACGCGGAATAAAGGAAGTGTGGGAATTATATTCAGGACGCGACATCTGATTTCAAAGTGGCTTACTTTGGCTACGCCTGTCACTGACAATTGTGACAAATGAATTTGGTAGTAACCAAGAATATCGAAGAGGAATTAGGATATGGGGATGCGAAAATTTGCAAACTCAAAAAACCTGGTGTATACGCCGACTTTACCCTCCGGAAAGTCCACAATTGTATCCTCTGGACCAGGAAACTCCGGATGTAAGTCCTTTGGTATGCCGTACTCAGAGGTAAACTCTAACAAGTACTCTTGGGAGATGGTTGATACGGCGTTCTCGAGTTGTATTGTATCCCTACCCATTTTTATTTACTTTTAAAAAAAGGCGTGGTATACTAACATGTAGTGCGGGGATTCTGTGGGAATAAGTGCCTTGTACGGTTGTGTGTATGAAGATGGTGGGTTGATTTAGAAACTGTGGAAATGTGCACAATGATTACTGGTCCTATTTATACTATGTCCTCGACAATCGTGCCCTGTTGGATGTTTGCCACGTGTCCTCCACTACCTTTTTTGGACTGTTCAGGATTGCGAGGAAGGTGAAGCAGTTTGGGGCCCACCTGTCCCATCACTCAGTCGTTTCGCCATCTCTCGTTTAATGGGTCCTATTCTTCCGCTGTGGGGCCCCACATGCGGCTTTGGCGGTTATTCATTTTCAGAAAGGTCTGGACGTCCGTAGTCTAGCAACCGTGACCGCGATCCTGACCACGGTCATGATTCCTAGACTGGGGGGACATGATGACGTATAGTATGGACCGGCCCGGCCCACTTATACTATTATGTGCTTGGTAGCTGCTAATGGGCCTCCGGCCCATGAATCACGGTTGCGGCCTCATGGACCTACGGGTCGCGGATACGGACACACTGTCCACGATCGCGGTATCTTCACAAGTTATCTTTAAGAAAGGGTAACCTAATTAAATGAGAGATAGGCATTACATATTTGAATCAGTTAGGATAATTCCGAATCCCGATGATATCGGCCGTATCTTGGGCCAAAAGTTACGGAAACCCTAAGGGTTAGTCAGCCTATAAAAGGAACGCAATTATCATCGATACAGGTATCTTACAAACCCTAAACACACTCGATTACTCTCTCAGAACCATATACTTACTCTCACACCGGAGTCTAATCATGGAATTCGCTCCCACGATAAGGTTAACGGTGTTTATTTCCTTGTGCAGGGTTCTCTAAACAAGTTCACTTGGTGCAAGAATAAGGCTCTACGTACCCGAATAGCTGCCTATTCAGACCGAGTAAGACCCGACCTAACTTTTGTATCAACATCCCCCTTTTTGATGATTACAAAATCTAAACTCATTAAATGTAAAATTAATTTTAAACAAGTTTTTAGTGAGTTTTATTTCCATTTCTCCCCCTTTTTATAGAATCAAAAAGGCTTCGTCGATGAATATGTTAAAAGTCGATGGGATGAACGCTCCCCCTTGATGTGTACTCCCCCTCTTCGAGGGCACCAAGGAATCGAGCTATGATAACTTTGCTACAAAAACAAGTTAGAAGAACAAGACAACCATTTCTAACATGTAGCAACTAGGAAAAAATATTTAAACATGTTGATAAAGCTTAACAAGTGTCAAGTTATTTGTGTAAACTAACGATCATAAATATATATCAACTAGGCTTATCTTTAATGGATGTGAAAAATACAATCAACCAAAAAGAAAACAAGTGCATAATTAAAACATAAGACTAATGTCCATTCATTTAACATAATGATTGTGTATAACACACAAGCATGCATACACCAAGTAGAAATAATATGCTTGAAGCATATTAGTACACCATTCATAAAATTTAAACTACAAAGATCCTAATATTCCTAGATTGCCATAGGAAACTATTGGACTTGCTTGCAAAAGGAGTGGGTTAGACATTTATTTGAAAGCGAGAAAAAGTAAGCATATAATATGCTTAGTTGGTTGTTGGTGGAGAGTTTGGAGCGGAGGTGGTTGTTTGAGGGTAATCTCGGTGGACTTGAGGTGGTGGTTGTGGTCGAGTGAGAAGAAATTCAATCCAATTGATATCTTCATTCAAGGTGAGGAATTGTTTTTGGGTAAAGATGCAACAAGGAAAATAACCAACATGTTGTTCAACTTGATCCAAGTTGATGGTATGAGGTAAGTTTAGAGAGTAAGGGGATGAGGAAGTGTTACATTATAAGAGGTGCATGGCTAGGAGATTTGATAAGTCTTGAAGTTGGTTAATGTCATTCATGAGCATTTCTCTACTTGGAGAAGGAGGAAGTGGAGGTTGTGGGTGGTTGTCACCTTGAGGAGAGAGAGGAGTTTGAGCATGAAGCACACTAGCAACATGTGGATTGATGAGTAAGTGAGGAAATAGGGGTTGTGTTTGAGGTTGATTGATGCTTGGTGAAATGGGAGCTTATCCAACATTAGTGTCACAAGAATCACTAAGTGGAAGTGAGTGAGATTATAGCGAAACATGGTTTGAATGAGTAGTAGGTTCATTGATAGGAGATTGTGGCTTGGGCATTGGTGTTGGTAAGTTAACATCAACCTCATTTAAAGAGTTACAATGGTTCAACTTCTTCCTCCATGTGTGTCTTACCGACATTTTGGCAACCCTTGAAGGTTTGGGTGAAGGTTTTGGTGAAGGTTTGTGATGAGAAGACAAGGTGAGTGTGGAAAATATGTTGAGGATGAAGATTGATTTATACAAGGAAAATTGTGTAATTAAGGAAAGATGGACATTGTTGGAAAGTTAATCCAAAGGGTGTTGGTGAGTTCAGGGAAATTATAGCTAAGTCTATGTGAAAGAGGGTCAAAGAGCAGAAGGAAACAGTGAAAATCGTGTCTCAGGTGGCCGGTCCCCTTAATTGTATGGCCGGTCCCTTTAATTTTAAGGGGACCGCCCGTTTGATTTAAGGGGGCCGCCACCTGAAAAGACCAGAAAGTCTAGGTTTTTGTTTTGTTTCAGGAAATGGTAGAAAGGTGGACTGTTTTGTGGCCATTTTGAAGCAAGTCCTAGTTTTTATGCCAACTAAGTCTACAACATTTAGCAAGCAAGAAAATAGGCAAGCAAAGATGTAATTTTTGTTTTAAGCATGATCAAGTCTAAGGGTATTTAGCAAGAATAACATGTAGACAAGCATGTAATAAAGTCTTTAATAGAAGCCATATTAGACAAATAGATTTAATACTCTAAATGGTTGTAGTGTTTTTAAAACTCTATGTGTTGTAAACGTATTTAAAATAGACTTGTGTTTGCAGTTATAAGCCTAGTGTGTGCCTATATGTAACAAATGTGGAGTAATGATTATTTCGACTCTAAGAGAAGAAAACCTAAGAAATAATCCAAGTGCTCCTTGATTCACTATTGCTCAAACAAAATTGTCAAAATATATATTGGAATTTTTTTAAACGGCAATTGTGGCTACATGGCCCCTAGCCCAGAAGGCGTAGCGAGCCCACACAACCAGGTTGGGTCCAGCCCAAAATGCAATGGCACCCTTCCCTTTATGCACGCGGGAGGAAACCCCTATCGCCCTAGACAAGACTCGAACTTGAGACCTTGCCTAGGAGGGTAAAACCTCCATACCATTAGACCAGAGGCCCGTTGGTAAAATATATATTGGATTATATATTTTGGCATCAAATGAGAGATCATTATGCATGACTTGAAAAATATTTTTAGCATATAACAACAATGTATGAAAATAGATTTTTCATGTATTCCTAGTTATGAGAAGGATTTTGTTAAAGTGAATTGGGACTTATATATATATATATATATATATATGTGTGTGTGTTTCAAGCAAAAAATCTTAAACTTTGGCTAAACTAAGGTTACATAATGTTGTATGTAGATTGTTCTTTTAAAGAGTTCCCAATTTTTAATTTTTGTGCAAAATAGAATCCTAGACTCAGAAAGAAGAAGAGAAAAAATTTTTTTTACCTACTGTCAGATGGCCGGTCCCCTTAATTGTATAGCCGACCCCTTTAATTTTAAGGGGACCGCCCATTAAGAATTAAGGCGGCCGCCCATCTGAGAAATTTTTTTCTTACTATATATATATTTTTTTGATTTTGGTATCTCAGTTTTGATTTTAGTTTATTGTTTTTATTTACTGTTAAGTTCCATATCAGTCATTTATGGTAATGGGACAACTTAGTAAGCATTTAATCAATTTGTTCCATCATTCCTCGACCTAGACGTAAGTAATTGAAAGTCTCACATTTAAGGGGTTTAGTTAGAATGTCGGCAATATTATCTTCTGATGACACCTTTTCTATTGAAATATTTCCTTTTTGAACATTGTCACGAAGGAAATGGTGATGAATCTCAATGTGTTTTATACGAGAGTATTGTACTGGATTTTTGCTTAAGTCTATAGCCCCTTTGTTATCATACATTATAGGAATGTCATCTAACCTAATGCCATAGTCTACGAGAGCTTGTTTCATCCATAGTGCTTGTTAACATGCCTTTTCGGCGCTTTTATATTCGGCTTCGGTAGTGGAAATAGCAAGAGCGGTTTGCTTCTTTGAGAACCAAGATGTTAAGCAACATCCTATAAAAGTGCAAATACCACTAGTAAAACAGCTTATGAGTAAGCTGTGGTGAGAGCTTTTGGTACACAAAACAATATGAGTAAGAAACTTAACATGGTATTGTAAATTGATCTTTAAAAACTTCATACTTGCATTAAAACTTGAATGTGTTACAAAACTGGAAAGTAAGAGATGTAATGACTTGATATTAAACTAAGTTTTATATTAAATTAAAAACTGGTTTCTCTAAGGCTTACAAAAGGCTCTTATTTATAGCGAAGTCTTTCTTTTGCAGCTTGTTGCTGCTTTGGTGAGATAAGAAACAAGTCGTGTATTGTTGTGTGAGACAAGTATAAAGCATAATCCCAGGCCTTTAATTTTATCTGTGCTTATTTGGAGACAATTTCAGCATCGAAAATGGCTTTTATGTCCTTTTCTTGAATATCGTTCTGTACATACTAATACAAACTTACAAATACAATGTATTTGTGGTACGTTTTTAGTTCATTTAAGTTCGCTTAATATGAAAAATGGTATGTGTAATTAAACACATATCATGTGCCTATATGTAACAAATGTGGAGTAATGATTATTTCGACTCTAAGAGAAGAAAACCTAAGAAATTATCCAAGTGCTCCTTGATTTATTGTTGCTCAAACAAATTTGTCAAAATATATTATTGGATTATTATTTGGCTCAAATGAGAGATCCATTATTATGCATGACTTGAAGGATGTTTTAACATATATCAACAATTGTGTGAAAATAGATTTTTCATGTATACCTAGTTCTTGAGAAGGATGTTTGTTAAAGTGATTGGAGACTTATATATATATATATATTATATATTTATATAATATATCTTTTATATATTTATATATATATATATATTTTATATATATATATATATATTATATATTTATATATATATATACATGTGTGTGTGTGTGGTTTGTGTGTGTGTTTAAGTAAGAAAAATCTTAAACTTGGCTAAAACAATGGATTCATAATCGTGTATGTAGATTGTGCTTTTGAAGAGTCCAATTTTTAATTTTGTCTGCAAAATAGAATCAGAGTCATAATTGTTATTTTTTCTTTTACCTTTTCATAGTTTTAACTATTAACCTTTAAGTTTTAATTCAGATAGCTTAATTGTAGTGATACTAGTGAAGTACTTTGTTTTGAGACGTTTATTACGCATGTTATGTAATTTTATTCCGCTAAATCGTGAATGTGACGATTGAAACTTGATTTTTTTGGTTTTACTTTTACTTTGGTATTTTAAATTTGATCTTTGACATTTTCAAAAGGATATTATATAAATTTATATTTGATGATGAGTAGAAATAAAAATAGTTTGACTCGTTTATCCGTTGCTTTCAGAATATGATAAATTGCTAGGATCTTACGATCTCGATCCGATCTTACGATCTCGATCTTGCAAAGACAAAAACGATCCCAGATGGGATCGCGATCTTGACAGCCTTGGTTTTGACAACTTTTTTTGTGAAAATTATTTGACTAACTTCTCGACCTCAAAACCTTTTGGGGCCGGAATTTTTTGAAACTAGACTCTCTGAACTTATCAACAGACATAAGATTCATAATAAAAAAACGTTACCATCATTGAGATAACATTCAAACAAGATGACTCAAAATTCTGCTCAACCCTAACTTCAATTCTATCGCGTTCTAACTCTAACCAAATACATCAAAACGCATCTAATCTATCCCCAATCAATCCTAATTAGTCCAATATCCCTTAATTACATATTTTATAAGAACCTTAATTCCATCATTTTATTGTTACGTGAATTAAAAAGAAAATTAAAACAATTAAAGTTTATGAACATACCTAAAACCTTCAATTAATTAACACGAACCACCATTTGGATCTTGAATAAAAAAAACTTTTTTTCTCTACTCTTGGTTCGACCGGATATTAAAAAGAATAAGGAGGAGAGGTTTTTGTATTTATAGGCTACACCAATATTCTTAATCCCTATCTAACACTAATTTGTTTCCTAATAAAACTCTTTTTTCTCCTTTTTTTCCCCACCAATCAGTCAAACACCCCTAATTATATTTTTATTTATTTATTTATTTATTTATTATTATTTACACAAAAACCATGTAATTTTGTTATTTTTATAAAAACCTTTATTCTACCTTTTGAACCTTTTCACATTAAAACAAAATTAAATAGCTACAAATAAATTTCATTTCTAATTTTATTTTACTAACTTAAAAAAACTAAGTTTTAATTTCTATATTTTCTAAACTAAACTTTTAATTTTACTAACTACTAATACTTAAAGATATAAACATGTATACATATACATATAAATACGTACACACATAGAATTATACCATCATTTTCATTGTCACTAAAATCTGAACAAAATGAAATATTCATAACAACCATAACTTCAATCACAAGGAGATGATCACGCTCCATTGATTAGTAACCAAACTCACATAAGCACATAAATATAACTCATATTAATACTTTAGTCAACTTTAACGGTTTGACTAACCCGCTCAAGTCACGGTTGTCACATTGCGCATGCATAAGCTAACAATATTCGTATGGATTCTAATCTAGCTACGGGTGCATAAGTTTCATCGTAATCAATTCCTTCTTTTTGATTACAAACTTGGGCAACTAGCCTATCTTTGTTTCTAGATACAACACCATTTTCATCAAGCTTATTTCTAAATACCCATTTAGTTCCAATTATGGTCACATCCTTAAGATTAGGGACTAATTCCCAAACATCATTTGATACGAATTGGTTTAATTCTTCTTGCATAGCAATTACCCAACTTTTATCTTTTAGTGCTTCATTTATATTTTTAGGTTCTATGGTTGAAAGAAAACAAAAAAAATTACTTTTGTCTTGGGCTTGTGATCTAAGAGTTCTTTGATTTAAATTACCTATAACATTTTCAAGTGGATGAATTTTAGATTCTTTTATGTTTATAATTTCATTATTTTCTAAAGATTTATCTTCGAGATTATTTTCTAAAGGTCTTGTTTTACTAAACTCAATAGCTTCTTCTTCGACTAAATCATCATCCTCCAAAGGTGATGTTTTCGACGGGGGATGAGTTTCATCGAATGTCACATTTAAGGATTCTTTGACTTTCATTGTATGTTTGTTAGGAATTATATAGGCTTTGCTATTTTGAGAGTATCCTAAGAAAACACCTTCATATGACTTTGGGTCAAACTTGGTGAGGTAATCCTTTGTATTAAGAATGAAGCATTTACTTCCAAATACTTTGAAATGGTTTAGGTTTGGTTTTCTTCCTCTTAATAACTCGTATGGGGTTTTTCGTAAAATATATCTAATGGAGATTCTTTTTATTATGTAGGTTGATGTATCGACCGCCTTACACCAATTTTTTTGTAGAATAGATTGTTCATTTAACATGGTTCTACTCATTTCTTGTAGAGTGTGGTTCTTTCTTTCTACTACCCTAGTTGATTGTGGAGTACGGGGAGACCATGATCCGATCTAATTGACACTATGGAATATCCTAATTTATTTTGAATAATTTTACTAAATATTTCAAACTCACCGAATGCTTCGGTTTTATTTTCTAAAAATCTAGTCCATTGAATCAATTTACTAAATATTTCAAACTCACCGAATGCTTCAATTTTATTTTCTAAAAATCTAGTCCATGTATATCGAGAATAATCATCTACAATTACTAAGGTATAACGATTTCCTCCATAACTCTGTACGGCAGATGGGCCAAATAAGTCCATGTGTAATAATTCTAAGCATCTAGTTTTTGATACTATATTTTTGGCTTTGTGACTAGCATGAGCTTGCTTTCCAATTTTGCAAGCGTCACAAAAATGTCGGTCAAATTTAAGCTTAGGTAGATTTCTAACTAATTCCTTAGAAGTCAGTGATTGAATTAATTGCATATTTGCGTGACCTAATCTCCTATGCCATAAAGTGGAGTTTTCGTCTAAAGTTGCAAGACATATTTTATCTTTCGGTTTATTTCCTAATTTCATTACATATAGTCCTCTTTTTCTAATTCCTCTACCTATGACCTTTTCGTCTTTGATTATTTCGCTATCATGTTTGGTAAATACTACTTTGCATTTATTATCACATATTTGACCAATACTAAGCAAATTAAATTTTAAATTATCTACGTGCTCAACATTTTCAATAATTAGGGAGTCATGAGAAATCGTACCTTTGCCTATGATGTTGCCTCGTAAATTGCTTTCGAAAATGACGTTTCCTCCGTTGTACGCTTTGTTCGGTTACCCGTCATATGCTTCGAGCATCCACTATCTTTAATCCATTCGTCGGGCTCTAAGTTTATTCCTAAGCATATTTCATTTGATGCTTGAGCTACAAGACAAGTTTTGTCTTTAGCTTTTTCTTCCTCATCTTCGCCACTATCACTCTATGCTCCTCTAATGAAAGCTTTTTGATTATTGCTTCCTGACGACTTTGGACATTCTCTGATGAAATGACTTGGATCTCCACATCTAAAGCATTTTCTTTCACTTTTACCATCTTTGTCACTTCTACTTCTTTGAAATGACTTTCTTTCGTCTCGTGGTTGTCTTGCAAATCTTCTTCGTCTTTTAAAGAATTTCTTGAATTCTTTTACGGCCATGGCGTATTCTTCGTCTTCACTATCAGAATTCGAGCTATCTTCATCACTTGATTCCTTTTTGGCCTTCAAAGCAAGAGATTTATTTTGTTCTCTTTACCTTTGACCATTTCGAAATCATTTTTAATTATTACTTCATAAACTTTCAAGTTTCCAATAAGTTCATCAAGTGATAGAGATGTTAAATCTTTTGATTCTTCAATAGCTGTGACCTTTGCGTGCCAGTTTGGATGAAGTACCCTAAGAATTTTTCTAACATAATTCTTGCTAGAAAAACCTTCATCAAGTGCTTTTATACTAGTAATAATGGTGTTAAATCTAGCAAAAACATTATCTATCGATTCCTCTTCCGGAATCGTAAATTGTTCATATTGTTCAACAAGAAGATCTATTTTATTATCTTTGACTTGACTATTACCTTGACGAGTGATTAATAAAGTATCCCAAATTTCTTTTGCGGTTTTACACATAAAAATTCTTTCATATATTCTTTACGTGGTAAAGCATTATAAATTACCATTTTACTCATTATTTTTTTGCTAGTTTCTTTTAAGATCATCGTTTTGTTTATCAAATGGAAAAATCTCTTCCCTTTTTAGTTTCGGGATATTTTGAATAGTAGTGAAAAATCACCAAAGGTAATGAACATGCCAAAGATCTAGATCTTTTGAATTCACATAAGTTTTCGAATCTATTTTTCCGAATAAATAAATCCTCACTTCAAATAGTGGTGTACATAGCATAGATTGCCCTTCTAAAATATTTTGTCCGATACCAATAGATCGATACAAGTTTTAAAATACAGTTTAATTTAAAAATTCTTGTTTTGATATGGCTCCTGATAGCAAATGTGAAAAACTAGAAGAGGGGGTGAATAGTTTACCGCTTTTTAAATTTATGTTATATTTGTTTATAAAACTTAGATTCGACTTATGTAATTCACTATTTCCACAATATAGACAAATTTAACTAATCAAGTAAGTAAATGATAAGCATGTAAATAAATGTGCAAGATAAGAGATAAGAGAAGGAAAAGACAAACCACAACATGAGGATTTATAGAGAGATCGGTAGACGAAGCACCTCTTCGCCCTAAGACTCCACTCCCCGATCACACAAACTCGAGAGTTTTCTTTCTTCCACTACGTCTACAAGCTCCTTTTAGGTGGAGAAAACCATACACAAAAAAACTTAACTTACAAAACCAAATTTCGACCTAAGCTATATTCGAGTTTCTAATCCTAGCTAAACCAATCTATCACAACACAACACATAAAAGACAACCACAACACGACAAATCACAACTTGGTTCACTATACAAAACTTCTCTCGCTTCACAACTTCTCTTCACTTCAACAACTTTCATAGCTTCACAAAAACATTTACCAAGACACTAATACATTACAAACAATCTATCACTAACCTTATTAAGAACACCCCGACTAGCTATACGATACAATGATCACAACAATCTACTTATTATAACACAACTACGAACACACCTTCACAAAATACACAAATAATTTACAAATTATATATATATTGCGACAAGGTTTAACAAGGAACACACACTAAGTATTAATAATATAATACTGCTTTACTTGATGATAGGAAATATATTCTTCTCTCTGCACTTAGGATCAACACTTGGATCAACATGAAAACAAGGCTTTAGATTTAATGATCAAGGAAAAGAAAGAAAAGTATAAACTGATTTAAACAGAAAAGAAAAGTGTGTGCAAAAGGTTAGAAAATCAGCGGGGAATAGTTCAGTATTTATAGGCAAGCCTGTTACAAAAAAAACACGTGCCGGTCAACCTTAAAATTAGGGGGCCGCCCGTAATAATTAAGGGGGGGCCGGCCCATGCAAGACCTCCCTTTTTTGTCCTTTTCTGAAACATTTCTAGCCGTTTTTTGGGTATAAAATTTGAATTCAAAATATTTATTTAATAAAACATTTTCTTAAATCTAAAAATGGTTTGTAAAAGATATAAAAATGATTGTTTCATTTCATAAAAAGTGTGAGTTAAAATAAAAAATCATTTGATCATAAACTACATAAGCAAATTTGTTTTATTCATACTTTTAAGTGATTAAATTTTCGAAATAAAAAATTTCTACAATTACTAAGTTTTACAATTTAATTTTATTCATTAATTTTTTTTTTTTTTTTTACATTTTGTGATTATCAAAATGTAAAGAGATCGAAAAACATTAACAATGTTTTTAGGTATTATTTCTATCAACAAAATCTATACCAAAAACCCTAAACCCCTAACCATTAAACCCTAAATCCCTAACCACTAGGTATAATATCACAACTGATATATACATTAACTTTAAAATATATACTAAAAATCCTAAACTGCTAATTATTAAACCATATACCAAAAACCCTAAATACCTAACCACTATGTATAATATCACAAGTGATATATACATAAACTTTAAAATCTATATCAAAAACTCTAAACCCTATACCAAAAATCCTAAACCCTATACTAAAAATCCTAAACAACTAACCACTAGGTATAATATCACAAGTGATATATACTAAACCTTATACCAAAAACCTAACTCTTAACCACTAAACCCTATACCAAAAAACCTAAACACCTAACCACTAAACCCTATACAAAAATCCTAAACCCCTAACCACTAAATCCTATGCCAATAACCCTAAACCACCTCCTAACCCTAATTCCTTATCCCAAAAACCTCGAAACTAAAACCGCTAACCACTAAAAACCCTACAACAAAAAACCCTAAACCTCTAACCCTAGTAATAATATCACAAATGAAATATACATAAACTTTAATAACAATATATCAAAAACCCTAAACCCCTAACCACTATTTCTATAAACCAAAACCTAAATCTCAAACCACTATTGAAATATCACAATGAAATAAACATAAACTTTAAACTCTATACCCTAAACCCTACACCCCTAACCACTAAACCCTATACCAAGAACCCCAAAACTCCTAACCCACTAAACCTTAACCAATACCATTTTAAAAAAGTAAGATTCACCCGTGGCTTAACATTCATTACCCATAATACTGTAGTATCACCAAGTGATAAATAAATAATAAATAATAACTCATTGATAAAGTAATATAATGTGACATTAGTCATGGTATTTACCCATATAATTAATATCACATGAGATAAAGCAATATAAATGTGCACTAACTGTGGTATATTTTTAAATTCATAACATGTAAACAATGTATATGATAACACTTGTATATAAACAGTTAGTAAATTAAATGGTTAAAACCTAGTTTTGTGAAAAATATGTGTTTTAAATTTAATTTTTACAAATTATGTATATAGATTGAATGAAAAGATGTTTTATTTTTTAATGTCAAACATGATGAACCATTTAATGTTTTACATAAATACTTACACTCATTTTATGACATCATGTTGAGTGTTCGAAACGTACAATATATTTATATCACATGCGATGCTTCAATGGTTATTTATGATGATAAAAAAAAAAATTCTTTGATATTCATCAAACTTCAATAAATAAACTGTTTTATTTTGGAGGTTCAAAAATATGTATGTATAAATGATTGGAAAGGCGAAGGGATACTATTAATGCCAAAAACGATGAGTCAGTTGAAGTTTCTACACAAATAATTTATACTTCGTTTTACGAAAGACATGTGAATGATCTAACATACAGATAGTGTAATATCCCACGTGATATATCAAAGAAAATGCTACACCGAGAAAAAAACAAAAAAATACAAAAAAAAAAGTTGTCGAAAGTATATGCAAGTACCCCTCTCTTGAAAAGATAATTACATGCTCGTCACGCATAGTGTTAAATTTATGGTATCTTAACGTTTTGCGGTTTTTGCAATATGTAATTTTTAAAAATAGAAAAAAGTGAAAATGTGTTTAAATTAAAAAAACACAAAAGTAATAAAGGGGTTGTGAATGTTTTTAAAGATTAATTTTATCCATTAAATAAAAATAAAATCTTAAATAATCAATCATAACACTACACATTACAGGGCTTTAGCGACGGGCCTTTTCTTGTCGGAAATCCGTCCACTATTGTAGTTCCAAACGGATTTGTGACGCAAAAGGGCCGATCTGTGATTCTTTGGTCGTAATTCATATCTGTTGGAAGTCTGTCGGTAAACAGAGACAAAAAGTATGCGTCGGAAAGTCTGTAGGTGAGTTTCCTGTCGAAGACAGTCGGAAAATTACTGTTGGAAATTCGTCGGTAAAAAAATTCCATCACAAATCAGTCGGAAACTGTACATAATAAAGCTGTCGAAATTTCATCACAAATTGGCTTAATAACTGGACAAGGACTTAAATTTATGTAATCCTAATAGCTCAAATTGATAATTTATGTAATCCTAATAAAGCATAAATATAACTGAAAGCTAAATAATATTCAATTTTATAAAGCTCAAATTGATACTGTAATTCATAATGAAACATTCAGATTAACATAAACTTTAAAGAAATCCAGGTTTAGAACATGAAAAGAATTTAAAACAGCCAAGTAGTTTGAGTTGTGCATTTGCTAGAATTCGGTCCAGTGAAGTTGTGCCATTTGTGTGTTATCCAACTATTGAGAGGGACGTGGATCGTTAAATTTCCTTAACATCGAGTTAATATCATCCATCATTTGTTGCCACTCCCTCTCTCGAGCCTCTTCATGAGCATTCGCCTCCAATTCTCGTTGTCGCATATGTTCCTGCAATTGGCTTTCCACTTGTCGTTGCACCTGCACTTGCATCTCTATTTCTGATCTTGCTCTCATTTGTGCGTTATCCTCTTGCAACTGTCTTACCATCTCTTCCAACTTTTGCAAATACATTTTATCAAGTCACATCACATTAGAAAGCTTAACACTTGCTAATATGTTAAGGCACACGTGCTACTGTTATTATGTTATACAAAAAGTCTAATATTCTATGTTATCAACAAAAATATTTGAACTGTTGACAAAAATATTGGAACTGTTGTTTCCCTAAATCAGGAAACTAATACAGGGAACTAGCAATGCTATCGCGAATCCGTTGTTTCCCAAATCTAGAACTCATAAGCTGATAAAACATTTCCATGATGAAGCTTTTGGTTTCATATCTTTATTCGGAAAACAGAAAATAGAGATATAGCAAACCTGTTCGCTAGGTTGTTGATCCCTGTGCGATGAACTTGAAGAGGTTGATGTTCTTGATGTCACCATGAGCCTTGGACCCCCCCGTGTACCCAAACCAACTAACTTACCTTTCTTCTTCCCCCCAGTGGCCTTCCCCCATAGATCAAAGTCATTAGGTGGATGTTGACTAGCGTCTGGTCCATGTTCATCCTCCATAGCAGCCTCAACAGCATCCTACGATTCATATGAAAATGTGTTAATGAAATTTATTGGTTAAGTATTTGATTCATCATGTAATTTAGAAGGAGATGAAAACAGATTACCGCCACTCGTTTTGATCTACGTGTGATGTACTCCCGTGTTCCGCTCCCCACCGCCTCATCTGTCCCATCCCCTGACCCCTCATCTGTTCCGTCCCCCAAAGCCTCAGCCGTCTCTTGTGTATGAGTATACTGGTAAGCTTCTAATAAACTAACAGGCCTCTGTTTTTGTTTTTCCTACAAAAGCTGCCATTAGTTAAAAGCTTATAAATTGATTGTATAAAATACAAAACCTAAATTGATTGATATTATACTTACCATTTTGAACTTGTGTTGAAGAATGGTAATGGATCCAGCGGTATGTTTTGACACTTCACCATCTACCTCACTTAATCTATTTTGTCGTGCTATAGCTGATTTCTTTTTCCATCTTGAGGTATTCCAAACCCTATTAATCATATCCTCCCAATCGGCTTGATCTATCCAACTTGGGGTATACGGCTTAAGAACAGATAAATCATTTCCAACCTTGATATTGTCCTCTGTGGCTCTAAGAGCAGCCTCACGTCGACACGCACCTAATATATCAGAAAACCTACTTGAAATGACCTTTTCCCAAGCTCTGTATGCTGCTGCATTTTCTGACGGATGCCATTGATATTGATCCTGTATATACATCAATTTTTAAATTATCAAATATAACTTAAACATTTCATTTAGGTAAAAAATGATTGTATTACATATTCTTTTTGTTCTAATAACTCTACAATGTTATAAAAAATAAAGTAAAAAACCTGAAATTCCTCAAACATTATGTCTCTGCTTTCTTGGTCAACCTCTCTCCACGATGTCCAAGAACCATAAAAAGAGACTTTGAAAATACTAATAATATCACGAGTAATGTGGCCTTCTGCAAAACTACAAGATTGATACAATAGACATTAGGTAGAAACATTAACACCACCTTTGTTATGTATTTAGATACATACCCGCCATAATAGAGTGTAATCATCGGCCTTTGTGATGGATGACTAGGTATTGATTGTGGCAAGTTTGAACCACGTACATGTTGTGATGTCTCTGCTTCATTGTCAATTAGCATCAACAAGGGTCCCATTATCATTATTGCATTTTCGGAATTACAGATCCAGATGTACTACAACTACCACGACCGCCTATATTTCCACTTCTACCCCTTCCCCTTCCCTTACTTATGCTACCATTATCATAATCATAATCTGCATCTTGATTACCAAATCCGGATACATTACTACTACCACCAATACCGATATTTCCACTTCTGCCCCTTTCGTGATTACCGAGTGCTGATACATTACTACTACCACCAATGCCGATATTTCCACTTCTGCCCCTTCCCCTTCCACGCTTCTATTACTTCATGATAATCTGCATTGTTATTACCGAGTCCGGATACATTACTACTACCACCAATGCCGATATTTCCACTTCTACCCCTTCCCCTTCCCCCGCTTCTCACTACTTATTGATAATTTGCCTTGTTATTACCGAGTCAGGATTCATTAAATTACTACCACCAATGCCAATATTTCCACTTCTGCCCCTTCCCCTTCCCTCGCTTCTACTACCGTCATCATAATTTGCATCCTGATTACCAAGTACGGATACAGTAACTAATTCCACAATGCCGGTTATTTCCACTTCATACCCCTTCACCTTCCCGATTCTATTCCATCATTCATAATTTGCATCCTTGTTTACCAAGTACGGATACATTACTACTACACCAATCAGATATTTCCACTTTACCCATTCCCTTCCACACGGCTTCTAATTACATCATCAAAATTTACTTCACCCCCCCCGCACCCTTGATTACCAAGTACAGATACATTAATATTCCACCAATGCCGATATTTCCACTTCTGCCCCTTCCCCCTCCCCGATTTACTACTTCATCAAAATTTGCATCCTGATTACCTAGTTCAGATACATTACTACAATTCCATTGCCAATATTTACATTTGCCCTTCCCCCTCCCCCGCTTCTACTACCATCATCATAATTGGTGCATCAATATTCGGCCATACCCCTATTTCCTACTTTGCCCTTTCCCTACCCTTTGTTTATAGTTATCTCTAGCCATGATTCCTGCATAACGTGTCCAATTAACAAAAATTAGCAAAATGCATTTATACATGTCCCAATTAATAATCATCACAAGTCATTAACATATAAGCAGACAACATATTGCAATCAGTCGTAAGTGCTAAGAAGAAATTAAATGCAGTACGTACTAATCATTCAAAGAATGATCAGATAAATCGACTTCGTCTTCATCAGAAAAATGATCAGATAAATTGAGTTCAGTATCGTCATCTGAATCATCATATGTATCTACAAACTCTTCTTCATTCTCACTAACTTCCATATATGCATCGCCAACGTCTAAATCACCGACTTCTTCCATTTCTCCTTGAGTGACAAGAGAAATAGTTTCATCATTCTTATTTGCATCTGCTGTATTTGAACATATTGGCATTTCGTTCTCTTGAAAGAAGTCTTCAACATCCACATTATCGTCAACTACTTCACTAGAGCATTGTGTTACTTCATATATGCTTCTCGCTGCCGCTTTAACAACAGACCACCAATCTTTCAAATCCTTGGTCATCGACGGATATGGTGCATAATAGACTTGTTCCGCTTGTGATGCAAGAATAAACGGGTCATTTTGGCATCCCTTTGACTTGTACTTGACATCAACCAAATTATGCTTACGGTTAACCCTTACCCCTTGAATAGGTTCAAACCAATCACACTTGAACAACACTACAACACATCGACCATTACTATCTCGGTAGTTTACCTCCAAAACATCAACCAACAGTCCGTAATAATCATATTAAATCATGATAGGTTAGATACCTTTCCTCGCATACACGCCTATTGTGTGTGTCGCATCACCATGTTTCAAGGTATGGAACTTGTAACCATTTACAAAGTAACCTTTATATGACTCGACATAACGCATTGGTCCTCGTGCTAAGACTTTCAAGTGTTCGTTTCCATCATTTGATTGTATATGCTCCTTAAACCACTGAGCAAATTTCTCATCTCTAGCTCTATCAAGTGTTTCTTCATCAATGTAAGGATCCTCTTGCATCATATAGTTATCGAACAATCTATACAATAAACAAAAAAAACCATTTAGAGAGATGTGATAACTACAAGGAAACTATCTAAAAAAAACCATCTGGGGGGTTTGACTGTCATCCTTGATTTCAACAATAAAGAAAAGGCTCATGAGTTTCTTTCAAGGAATTCTATGTTCTGGGGTAAATGGTTCAAATGCTTAAAACATTGGGATAACCATCCTAACACTATCTAAAATATATTGGATAAGTGACAAAGTCACAAGTTTGTAGTAGGAGTATAATATCTATAGCTGTTAACAATCAGAAACCCCACTTGAACCAACAAATAACACTTTCTTTCAATCCTAGGCTTAAAAGACCTAAAGCTAATTTGTCTCATTTCATTTGTGATCTTTCTACTACTTACAACTCAATGCACACCGGAAACTTGCATATTTTTATCTTAAGTCCTTAACAAAAAACACTAATAAACCCTGTATCCACACGATATTGAAATCATAATAAACACTAATACATTTAAAGCAAGATATATGTATGTGCAAGATATAATATCAATAAAGATAATACATGACATACCTTAAAAAAGGGTGAACATCTTCACAATTAAGCAAGATATATGTATGTGCTTTATGCTTCTCCGCATTTGTCAAATTTCTTTTAGTTCCTGTATCAAATAATCTGCGAGATGGAACTTTGAATATGTTTAATCGAGAATCTGCTTGAGAAGAACAATGAATATCTGGAGCAAAATTCCGCGGCTCACGGTTCAAGCGTGTTTCTATTCTTGGATCAAAATATAAGGAGCAATGAACAGAGAGTTCATTTACGAGATAACTTTCAACGATAGATCCCTCAACCCTTGCTTTGTTTCGTACTGTTCTTTTCAAAGAACCCAGCTTCCTGTATGAAATTTAAAAAAATGGTTATAACTGAAATATAGTTTTTTTTATGTATATAGAAGTATGTTTTGAGTTAAAGGAATTATTTAATATCAGTAATTATAATGGGTAGAGTCAAAATTGGCTTTCAATGCCTTACCTTCACTTGGATGTACCATCTTATTTGAGTATGTTTTATGATCATGATGCCAAGTCATCTCTTTGGACATCTTTTTTGACATGTACATTCTTTGAAGTCTAGGAGCAATTGGAAAGTATGTAAGCACCAAATTAGGGACGTTGTTTCTTCCACCATTCTTGTAACGAGAATGCCCACAAACTTTACATTTAGACAAGAGAGAATCAACTTTCCCATAGAATAACATGCAATGGTTTTTGCAAGCATGGATCTTTTCTCTTGGAAGGTTTAGTTTTTTCAAAATCTTTTTTGTCTCATAAAAGTTCCCAACCAGTTTATCACCTGGTAACATGTCCTTAAAGATGGAAAGTGCTCGATTATATGTCGCCTCAGGTACATTGCATTATGCCTTCCAATTTAATAACCTTGTGGCAGCTTCAAGTGTCGAATACTTTTGACACCCCTCGTACAAAGCCTCATCGTCAGCTTCTAACATATCATAATATTCCTTGGCATAAGAATTAGGGGCTTGTTTCTCTAAAGGTTCTGAATGCAAATTTAGGGCTTGGTTATTGTCAGCTTCTAACATATCCAAAACTTTATAATTTTTGATATATTTGTGATATATTAATAAAACTTTATAATTTTTAATAATACTTTCCCCGGCGACATGTTACTTTTTCTTTCACCGTGAGCATACCAAGTTGTATAACCACGAATGAACCCGTTTGACCACAAATCATTAACTCAACCTCATGTCTCTCTTTAAATACCTTAATTTTGCACATAGAACAAGGACACTTAATACGAAACACTACTTTACTCCCCAAAGTTCCTAACTTTCAACACCTTTTAATGAAAATAGCGAAATTGAGAAACTACTCGGACACCTTTGATGGTAAATAAGAAACAAAGATTACCCTCATTGTTTCCTTCTTTTGTGACATCCATCCTCATCCTTCTCTCCGTACATCACTATTATTTACATAACTATTAACATAAGATCATAAGATAGTGCAAGTATCAACTATAATAATTTGAATCATATCAACTAAACAAATGTTTCACACAATAATGCACAACATACAATTCACATACAACATATTCAAATCATCATGCCGTCACTCAATAAATGCTAATCTCACAGAACTAGATTCAATAAATCATCTCAAAAATAAATGTAAAATTTACTTCACAGCTATCACACATCTTCCAATAGCTAAATTTTACTCAATAAGTTAGCTTTTCTAATGCAAGTAAAGTAGCATAACACTTTGATCATTCCCTTAAATTTAAATGAGTAAGTCCCTGTGACAATGGTCAAAATTTATATTGGTAATTGCAGTAGCATCCAATAAGTAGCACATCAGCTTATCATTTGGATCTGACATAGTTTGACATAGCATTAAGCTCTGAATCACTGTCCCAAAATACCAGCAGCACCTATCCACTAATTCATAACTTCCCATAATGAAGATAAAAGTATCATATAATATACGGAGTAAGAAACCATAAACACCACATTAGTTAAGGTGGTTGACCTTTCTGCATATGTATCGATTCAATCATAATCATTTCTTAAGGTGATCATTATTTATTCGAAATTACTCCCTAATACTATTATTTTGAACTGAGAAAAGAAAGTAAACATTAGTTAGTGAAACATTTACGATTTCAATGCAAAATGAGTGAACTTTAAGTAATAAAACGACAACATATTCTTTAACTAATTAACACAACTTTGAAAGAGCTATTCGAACTATGAGAGAAAGACGGGATCATAAAACAAGCATAATATGCCCTCTCCAAGCACGTAACGAGTTCACTCATCGGTGGCCTATCTCTCCCCTCCAATGTCACACAATCGGCCGCTAAGTATCCAACATATTTCACGGACTCTATTTCAAAAGGCGTCGGGGGAGGCACTTTATGATCTAAAATCCGATGTATTTGCTCATTTTCGATGTATGGTACAACAGACTCGACCACATTCTCTCTACAAGACTATTCTCTCTAGCTCCCCATGACTATTCCATATCCTCTCGTCTTTTGAATGCATAAAACTATGTCATCCAACAGCTAACTTAACAAATCAGTAAACCTAACCTAACATAAAATCTAACACATAGTAACAATAACAGTTTTAGGGCTAAATCATCATCCAATCAGCCAAATATGAAATTAAACAAAATTAGGGCAAAATTAGTACTACAATCAACGAAACAACTCAAATACAACAAAAAAACATAAGCAAGAAATTAGGGCAAAGATTAAACTTGAAGAGTTAACGGACACAATGGCGGACGGGCGGACGGCGATGTGGTTGACGCATCAGGCGGATCGGTCGATGTGGTTGACCCAGGCAACACGACGCACGATGTGGTTACGGCAACGGAGGACTGCGAAGTGGGTTGGACGGGCAACGGCGGACGAAAATTTTAATAACGGAAGTGATAGGGTTACATGTGTAGATTTCATTTTTTAATAAGGTTTGAATTGGGAATGTTTTAAGGGAAAAATAAAAGTGATGTTTTGTTTTGAACTTAAAATAAAAGTGATGTTTGAAAAATAAAAGTTATAAGAATTTATATTAGTTGGGTAAAAAAAAATTCATATCCTATTGGGTAAAAAAGTTATAAGAATTTTTATTATGCTCCCCCATAAAGAACTAATTCCATATTCATATGGTAAAAGTTTTTTTAATCCGAAGAACACCCCTTGTATATATTGGCTTTAAGAATATGGATATTAAAAGACTTTTTGTTGATCATGAAATGGGGTAGAATTAGTTCGAAGCTTAATGTTAAAATTATTAAGCGCGTATTTTATCATGCGAAAGCAAATACATTATGAATAATTTTAAATATGTGTTAGATAATGCTATATATCAAGTAATAAATGACTAAATGTATAAGGTTTATTGTTCTAAAAAAATTGATCATCTTGTTATTACTTTTGTGTATTTGCCTAAAAAATCGTCAATATATCAAATATTACATTGAAATAAGGAATAAGAAAAAAAAAACACGTTTTTTATATTTCCGTCGGAATTCTCTCGGAAATAATAGTTTTTTGTGACGGATTTCCGACTGATTTAAAAAATATTAAAAGTTAACAATAAATTAAAACAATTCCGACGGAATAGTGACAGATAAATATAGGCGTCGGTACGGCGCCGGAAAGTTGACGGTAAGTAACGTGAATTAGTGACAGATTTCCGACGTAACCATATCTCTTAGAAATCTGTCGGAACTCAGTCGCAAAAGCACATTTGTTGCTGATCTGTTGGAATGCTGTTGGTAAATTAGCGACGGATATTTGTCCGTCGGAAATTCCGTCACTGAAAGTCCAATTTCTAGTAGTGCGTGACACTACTGCTATCGCATCACATGAAGCGGCTAAATTGTACAGTCTTAATGTTGTAGTGGACAATATTCAAGACGATATGAATGATCTTACTCGTTTTGTGATGCTTGCTCGTGAACCGATCATTCCACGCATCGGTCGCCCATTTAGAACAAGCATTGTGTTTTCTCACGATAATAGGACGTCCGTTTTGTTCAAGGTGTTGTCGGTTTTTGCTTTTAGGAACATTAACTTCACGAAAATCGAAAGTAGGCCTCATCGAGTCCGGCCGCTTACCATTGTTGACGATGCGAATATTGGAATGGCTAAACACTTCGAGTTAATGTTCTATGTAGATTTTGATGCATCAATAGCGGATGTTAGAGCACAAAACGCGCTAGCTGATGTCCAAGAATTCACATCGTTCTTGTGCGTTTTGGGTAGTTATCCCATAGACATGGCCCCGTGGTATTTTGTTTGTTTATTGATCTAATACACTAATGAGATAGTCGATCATCTCTCATTATACCCAAAAAGTTTTTTAGTCGATATCTAATTCCGTAAACAAAATTTTAATGTGCTTTTGAGTTGATTTTTTCGACTTGAACTATGAGGGTTGTTTGGTAACTTTGACAATTTATTGCAAGTGTCATACACGTTTTAGTTGAATTAGGATTTTTGTTGAAAGTGTCGTACACATTTTAGTCATTCGGTCTATAAGACATTAGTATTGAATAAGAATTTGATACTTTTGAATTAAAATTTGTACCTTTGATATTTGATTTGCAATTCTAAAACTTCAAGTTTGTTTGTCGATTTTGCTTATTTGGTTCTTCATTTGATTACTGACATTAAACAATCTAGATTTGACGGGAATTGACCTTGGTAGTGGTAGATGTCATATTGGTGATGATGGGATCGAGACAAAAGAACACATCCTTGTGTGGCTTCCGTCATGTAACAATGCTACGGATATATGCATGGTATCGTATCGGTAATTAGTAGTGTAGTCACAACTTTAGCATTACATCTTTGCAAGATGTTATCTCTTGTTGACCGAGTCACGCACTCACACTTTTAAATAGCTCAATCAATGGCTCATCCTTAATAATGTAAAAGCTTATTTGTTTATTTGAATTTCTAGCAGGCAAACAAATCGACCCTTAACCAGATGGAGTGGGTTTGTAATCTATGTAACGACTTTTTATATCACATCTTGTGATTCTTTTCTAATATAAAATCATTGTCTCTTTGTGTGCAGACCGGATTGTTACAATATCAATCATATTTGATTCTTTGGTTACACGAAATTTGTATTAAGACAAGAAAATAACACACTTTAATTTTACGGACAGAAAGCAAAAACATAGATAATTTTGTGGTATTTGTTGCTGATAAGAATATGTTCATATGAATTAAAAGACCAAATTGTTTTTATATATACTAGCAGGGTACCCGTGCAATGCGACGGCAGGTACCCTGTGACTATATTTTGCGGCGAGCAAATATTATTCGGTTATACGTTTTTCTAATAACAACTGTATAAATGCATGGTAATTTAAATTAAAATAACTTTAAGCAATAATAATGCAAAGCTTTTCATATTCAAAAAGGTATCCACTTACGGCTAATTTGAATTATCGATACCCAACTTTATTTTTTTCAAATTAAGGTAACCAAATTACTTTTTTCGCAACGTAAGGTTTTTTGGCTTTTCGAAAAATATTACCGGTCATATTTTCTGATGAATCAGTTAATTAAAGTGATATTTTGTTGTAATTAAGCTTTTAAAAGTCATTTTGGCTAAATATATGCCTAGTAATTGATTTTGAAAAGTCAAAAAAACTTTACCGTGCACAAAAAATAACTTCAATATCTTAAATTGATAAATAAAAAGTTTGGTAGCTAAATTTCAAATTTACTTTAAGTGTGATACCCTTTTATGCGATTTGCCTTATAAACTTAATGTCGGTTGTATAAAAAAAATTCCTCTTGATCTCATGAAAAGTCACAACACTTCTTTTAAATGTGTCCAACAACATTTTTGCAACAACTTTAAACTGTCACTAAATGCAATAGACATGTGTATAGACAATATAGTGACGACTTGCGAATTTTGTCACTATATGCCCTTTGACTTACATTTACCACTTTTTTTATCTTTCGTGTCCAGAATCAAGTTAATTAGTTTATACAAACATGCGCTTCACACTTCCGAACTCATATTATAACTTAACTTAAAATTCATTTGATCTCGTGTAAATCACCGTTACACACTAAAATTACCAACATTTTGCATTTGGAGCTTTGGCATTGATTCAATCAATATAGCAGGCCGGATTTTATTAGAAAAAAATAATAGTAAATAACTATTAAATATAACAGGCTTCAACTAAATGCTATATTAAGAAAGTTTTGTAAAGGATGTTTTTTTGGAACAATATAGACCAATAAACTTTCATTTGTTTTTTTCCCAAAATGTATGTTAAAACTTGAATATGAGTGAAATTAACTTTGAACAACTTTTAGGTTCCTTGCTAAGTTTATATGTTGAAAATATCATCATTCGATCATTTTGATGAAATACCCAACTTTCTTGAATTGTTAAACCGAACTTTGCTTGTCAAACTAATTTGACTTATAAACACATCTACCAAATTATACAAGAAAAATCAATATCTTTTGGCATTTGTCATATATTTGGTCTTGCCTTTTTGTGATTGGGATTAAGCATTTACAAACACTTGTCAATGTGTGAATCTCTAAGTTAGTTTCTTCCCTTAAATGGAAACTTGGTGAATCCTATAAATACTCCGACTTAGCCTGCCCATTTTCTACACCTTACTATCAGGTCCATTGTTTACTATCAGGTCCATTGTTTATTTTTTTATTTTTTTTGTTATATGCATTTTAAGGGTTCAATTTTGTTCATAGAAACATACATAACCATGTTATCTTTTAGCCAATCTTTTAGTATTAGACAAACTCCCCTACCATTATCTAATCCTCGTCAGATCACTGTTAAATGCACCTTAAACCACCATCAACCCGATTCCAACGCTAATGACCCTGCCGTGGTGGCGTCCACTATTAACAACTTCGCGTTATGTGGAGCTAGCAAAAGCCGCAACGATTGGCAAAGTTCATGTGCTATGCTTGCAAGCATGGTCGAGGAGACAAAGAGTGTAAATCTAGTACCAACTAGTAACCTCCCGAAACCACTTACTCTAAACGACATGTGTCCCGCCCCCATGCATGGTTCGGACATACGTGTTGCGTACCAAGGTGTTCCCGGTGCATACAGCGAGAGCGCGGCATGTAAAGCTTTTCCAAATTGTGAATCTATTCCTTGTGATCAATTTGAGGTCGCGTTCCAAGCTGTTGAGCTTTGGATCGCAGACCGTGCTGTGTTACCTATTGAAAACTCCCTTGGGGGAAGTATTCATCGAAACTATGATTTACTACTTAGACATCGCCTACATATAGTAGGTGAAGTCCAACTACCCGTTCGTCATTGCTTATTAGCATTACCGGGTGTCGATAAAGAAGATCTTAACCGTGTGATTAGCCATCCGCAAGCCTTGGCTCAATGTGAGCTCACGATTACCGAATTAGGTCTAAATGTCACACGTGAATCGTTTTACAATACCGCGGGAGCTGCTGAATTTGTTGCAAAAAATAACTTACGTGACACTGCTGCTATCGCGTCATATGAAGCGGCTAAATTGTACGGTCTTAATGTATTATTGGAGGATATTCATGATGATTCGAATAATGTTACTCGATTTGTGATGCTTGCCCGTGAACCTATTATTCCTCGCATCGACCGCCCATTTAGAACAAGCATTGTGTTTGCTCACAATAATAGGACAGCCGTGCTATACAAGGTGTTGTCGGTTTTCGCTTTTAGGAATATCAACTTGACCAAAATCGAGAGTAGGCCTCATCGAGCCCGACCACTCACAATTGTTGACGACTCAAACATTGGAACTACAAAACTCTTTGAGTACGTGTTCTATGTAGATTTCGAAGCATCACTGGCGGACGTTAGAGCACAAAACGCATTAGCTGACGTTCAGGAATTCACGACGTTTTTGCGCGTGTTGGGGAGTTATCCCATAGACATGACCCCGTGATCTGAGTCTCGGTGGAGTTTGATAATCTATCACGTTATAAAAACTGAATAATACATGTCTAACTCATGTTACAACAATAATGTATCATTTTAAGGTATGCATTTGAGTTCTCTACATGTAATAAACTATCAAATCCAACTCTTGTCAAATGGAACAAATCGCCATGCCTAATTGTATGTTATCTGATTCCGCATTTGCAGCGATTGGGTGAAGCCATGATGTTATGTTTTTGTGTCATTTTGGGTATGATTGGACATTCAACTATATGTATGTTGCACTTAATTCATAAGCTACTAGTAGTGTTAGGAGTAGAAATGTAGATGGGCCTAATTGACTAACAGAAATAGGAAATTAACTGACTCTTTGGCAGTTCTCTCACTGCCTAATACAATTGTGACCCATTGATGTGATGATAAATTGGTCATAAACGTGTAGTTTAGTTTTAAAACATAGAATTCGATAAATTCATCCATATAACAAACGTATGTATGTGAGTATGTCACACTACGCATATGTACATTTACCTTCATTGACGAGCATTGATAAAACTTGACACCGTGTTTTAGATGCACACGATTAAAATATAGAGCTTCGTAAAGCAAATGGTTCGCTTCAATTCGAACACACCTATATAAAGCGTTTTAAATTACCATTAAATTGCCTAGTGGTAAAGCATTTGATTTCCTGACGATCAATAGTTTAAACATCACTGAGTCACCACTAGATATGAATATACAAACAAAAAAGTACTACTATTATATATGCATTCGAGTTTCATAAATTTGTGCGAAGTAACACTCGCATTGTGTTGTGCTCTCGACTTAATTGATAAATTTGCATCCATATTGTGTGCTGCTACATACATCTATACATAGCTATAGCTGTTAAGATTTCGATCTAATTCGAAAGATTTTTTGATTTTACGGTTTTGTTAAACAAAAACGAGTCGATCCTTCAAAGATCTTAAAAAGCATAAGATCTCGATCTTACCATAATATCGTAAGATCTAGATCTGATTAGATCCTACTTCCCTTAAATTAACAAAGTAATTAACATCACTAGTGGTAAATTGCCTTGCATCTATATACTACTCATAAAACACAAATGTAGTTTCTTTAAAACTTAAATAGTTTAAATTAAGTAAAGTTTATTCCTCAAAATACCCTTTTAAACATAAATTCTCATACTAAAATTCAAATAAATGTTGCTTTAATAAAACAATTTCCTTAACTATGTTTTAAAAAAAAATTAAAAATGTATGACGACATTTTTGAATAAGTTTCTATAAAAAAAATTATAAAAAATAAAATAAAAGAGACTTTTTTTGTATTTACTCCTAACATTAATATTTTTGAAAAATGCATTCACAAACTCTACTGTGTTAGTTTATAGTTCATGAAATAAATAACCAAGATATTGCAATTATAATTGCTTGCGTCAATAAAATCTTGTTACTATGCACGGTTACTTGTCTAGTGTAGGGGTGAGCATCCTGTACCAGACCAAGACCGATTTAGTCCAAAACTACGAACAGAGGACTGGACCGACTGTGTTCGGTCCGGTCCTATATGACAAAATGGTTGGTTGCACGAGGTAAAGTGTGGAACGAGGACCGAACATGAGGTAAAGTGTGAAACGAAGACCGAACCAAAATAGGTTTGGTTCGATTCAGACCGGTTTCTCGGTCCGATCCAATACGCGATCCATTATGCTCACCCCTAGTCTAGTGTAACAAATATATGAATGCATTACACATACCCGTTAAATTGTGTCACCAATATCTTTGATTTGATTAGTGACTACATTCTTTTGCTCATAAACTTTAACTAATTTGTTAAGTCATGACTTAAATAAATGGGGATTTGTACTACACAATATGCTTTACATGTTGTACATTGGTGGTGTACACTATACACATCAAAACCTTTTCTTACATAACCTCTTCTTTTTTTTTAATTTATCATATCTGAAATTCCAGGGGCTCGTTGAAATGGGCTTTAAAACAGTTCGGGACAACTTGGTATGGTATTTTAAAGGATTATTAATTATATTCTGAAGCTCTGAAACAAAGAGGTGGTTTGCCCGAGTGGTTAAGGGGGAAGACTTAAGATCTTCTGCACATAAGTGCGCGTGGGTTCGAACCCCACAGCCACCATCAATATTTTTAAATTTTACTTTTTTAGCATGTTTCTTTATATTAATCACGTATATAGTATAAAACCACATGAGTACATATCCCGTATCCGTGACGAGTTCTTTGATTTTGACACGAGTAAATAACATGACATAAGTAAGTGACGAGTACGGAATACATTGATAATCATTGATCTCACACAATGTCAAAATCCTAAGCCCGTTTATATAATTGGCTTGAGCCATGAAAGGAGGTAACACGATTAAACACCCTTTGATTTATGTTACATGGTTCCTCGCCTTCAGTAGCGGAGTTAGACATTTTATTGTGGGAGGGTCCAACGTCTATTTCGTGTGTTGTGAGAGGGCCTAAGTGAAAAATATTATTTTTACTATATAAAAATCAAAATCAAAATTAAAATTAAGAGATAAAATTGTGAGAGGGCCACAACCCTTCTTTATTCTCACATTTCTCCGCCCATGCTATTGCTCGCCTTCCGTTGAAATAGTAAATGCTTTAAGAACATGATTCAGGTTCGTGAGGCATTTGGTTTATCTGTAAACATTTTATATAAACGTTTTTTCACACACACATTTGTACATACAAACTATACTTTCACTTCAATTTTCACTCTTATTTCTTTTACCATGTCTCCAAAATGAGTCACTCATATGATATTTTTACAATAATATTTTCGAAATGTCGCAAGCTCCAAACCCATCTTCTTCAAATCTCGCTACACGTTCATCCGCAAACTCAATATCTTCCTCAAAACCCCGATTTGCTCCGTTGGTAGCCAATATATTATGTCAACATACAAATCCGAACAGTATTTTCTTCAACAAGAACAATTACTTCAACAACATCTACCACAAATGTTTTCACAACTACCATAAGAGACCCAAAAAAACAGAAATTTGACGAAGAAAAAGCAAAGATCCGTCAAACCCACTAAAAACAACCACAACCACTACCACAACCACAACAATTGAGTGATCCTCGAAGATGTCCATTCGTTGGACGCAAGACGAGGAATTATTATTAGTTGAGGCAAGGGGTGTTATCGGGTTGGGTTGTCGGGTTGGACGTGTCGGGTTGATTCGGGTTTTGGTGTCCCAAATATTGACCCTAACCCGACCCTATAACATATTGGGTTATTAGGTTTCGGGTCAAAATGGGCCGGGTTGAATCGAGTTGGGTTGTCGGGTTGTTATCGGGTTGAAAGGTAATGACATAATACAAACTTTGGCCTAACAAGAATTCCATATTTTAGGTATCAGGAAGCAAGCAAAGGGAAAAATTATAGACTAAAATAGAATTCGCAACATGCCTCAAGCTTATTACTGCATCATAAAGTTGCAAACTGCAATATTATGACAAATAATTGAAGCAAATGTTAACATACCCTTAAACTAACTGATGTTTAATACAAACCTCTGTCAAGATTATTTTTAGTTCCAGTTGTACATGTATTTATATTTGTGTTATTGATGTTTTCTCTTTTCAGCTAAATCTGTTATCTTGCTTGAGTTTCCTAATCAGTCATACTCTTCTTCATTCTCGAGAATAACTCAATTGTTTCATGTACTCTCCCCTTCTTATAAAATCAATTGATTTTGATTGTATATGTAATGAAGTTAGGACCAATCCATTATCCAACATACCCTTAAACTAACACAAAACCTAATCTTACATTTCATTTATATAATCAAGTTACTTTTTTAAAGACTATCAATTATACAGCCGGAGTGAAGCCTTTAATTGCATTAGAACCTTAACTTTAAAAAAATTACATCATGACTGATAATTGGTTTAATTTTGAAAGGGTCATAATCAATACTTTACACTTACCTATGGGTATAAACTACATAATTTTAATGGGGGGGAAAAAGACCAAATAGGGGGGCCCAAAATGTCAATCCTAAAATAAATAGTTCCATATCATATTACATTACCATATACATGACAGTAAGCTTTAGAAAACAATAACTAATATGGTAGCAAGTTTATAAAACAATAAGCTAAACTGAGTTAACATTGAAGGATGATAAAGACTCATGTCTAGACATTTAACGATAGACATGGGAAGTAAAAAGGAACACTAAACACTATACATTCCAACTTTCAAATTAAACAATAAAAAACAGACGTTTTAATCCAACTAACAAAAAGAATACAATCCATTTCAAAAAGTAAGGAGTAAGTTGATGAAGGAAAAAGCAGTAAACTCATGAAATAAGATTTGTTAATGGGTTATTATATCTTATCGGGTTTATCGGGTCAACCCGATAACAAACTAATTTGAACCCTAACCCGACCCTATTAGGTTATCGGGTTTATCGGGTCAACCCGATAAACCCTATAAGCTAAGTTAGACCCGATTCAACCCGACCCTATAAGGCCTTATAGGGTTCGGGTCGGGGTCGGGTCGGATTGACCCATTTGACACCCTTAGTTGAGGCGTATGTTGCTATTTTCGAGGAAAACAAAATCAAAAATGACTAAGATGAGCTATCATTTTGGTTTCAGATTCTTATAAGTTCAACAAAAATTCTCCGCACCAACGTACCAAGGATATGATGACGGTAAGTGGGCAACCTGAAACTCTAATTACCAAAAGTTTAACTCTATCTACAAACGTTTAAAAGTTCAAGCAAAAGTGGGGAGAACGAGGTTGACCTTTTTAGCCGTCGTAGGATTACATATCGTGACAAAATGGATGGAAAAGCGTTCATCTCAAGAAGAGTCATAGGCAATCTTGAGAAAACACCACAAGTGATAGGATGCGGTTGAATCCGCTAATCCGCATGATAACACCGAATTTACCGAGCTATTCGAAGATGATCCGAGACCGCGTTGTAACAATTCGTATTTTTGATCAATGAACGACGTCATTTAATTCACTATTTTTTTTTCTCGTACGCGTTTGCTTTTAATTTTAATTTTTTGGGCATTGTACAAGATTAAAACTCAAACGGGAGGCTGCTCAGAGATGTACACAATTACTAAAACGAAAACACGACAATCATGAAGTTGAAAAAAATGAAGTTTTTCATCACTAACGCTACACAATTATACGATCAAAATGTCTTCTTGATTTAAACAAAATTATATTCGCTAAGAAGAAAAAAAAACTTATTTGGCAGTTCATCTTATTCAAAGTCTTGTCCAAAGAACCATTGAGGGTCTATGCGTTTCTTTTTTGTTAATGTACTTTTTTGGTATGACTGAAAGTTATATGACAAATAGGATAGTGTTGATGTTTCTTTCTTAACTTACTGTAAATGGATGTCATAAATACAATGCGGTGTTAAAAAAAGTATATCCTTCTCATCCTGGACATAAATATACATCACAATTACAAACATACCATCACCTTCCTCTCTCCTACTTCACTCATCCAAACCTTTCATTTATCCATCACAAACTTCTTCCCACCTGTCATCCTCTCCTAATGCTCATTCTCGTCGGCGCTCTTCCCCTAGCAGCGCCTTCATGGCGGCCCCTGTTTGTTCACCCATACCCGTCAAGTATTTTACTCCGATATTGTGTTCTTGAAGGTATAGTACTCCGTTATTAAACTCTAACCCTTCAAGTGCTTGTAATAGTGGAAACTGAAAAGTACAAAATATGGGTACCAAGAAGATGGTTTCCGGTGGATTATTACATCTATGGTTTTTTTTAAATAATTTGTGCATTAATTTAAGAATGACAAAGTTAGGTTTTGTTGTTTTTAGATCTTAATCGCTAATTGCTATAAATTAATTTATGTTTTAGATCTAATACGGCGGCCCCCTTATATATAAGGGACCGCCGGGACCGCCGCCAGCAACGGTCATTTTTTGTCCCCTATAAATACTGGGCCACCCCATTTCAAAAACAGACTTCCTCTTGCCAAAAATTCTATCAGATCTAGTTTTCTCTCTTTTTCCTTTCTTTCTAAAACACATATCTTGATCACTAACATTCCTTGATTTTGTTTCAAGTGATTAATTCTTTCTTCCTCCCTTCTTCACCTTCTAATCAAGTGCAAGAGAAGAACAATCGTATTCTTCTACATACGAATTGTTATCAAGTGATCTCTCTCTCTTTTCTTCTTCAAGATCACAAACATTCATTACATTTGTTTTGTGTCGTTGTATAAATTGGATCGCGTGTAGATCCAAGTGTGTATATTGTATATTGGTGTGATTTGGATTGTGTGTCAATCCAAGAGTGTATATCTTGTGAGTGTGTAAAGACTTAGTGAAGTCTTAGATTGGTTCTAGCTAAGATTATGACTCGACATCTAGCTTAGTGTCGGAAAAGTAAGTAAGCGACGTGTAAACGGTTTTCTCCGCCTAAAGGGAGCTTGTTGACATAGTGAAATCTCGAGTGAAGTACTCGGGGAGTGGAGTAGGAACGAAGAGGTGCTTCATTGCCGAACCACTATAAATCTCGGTGTCTTGGTTTGATCGTTTCTTTCCTTACCTCTTTACTTATTACTTGCATTGTTAGATAGTTTTACTGTGATTCATATTGTTGGTTGACTGACATACAACTCGAATCAAACTATTTCATAAGCAAACTTTTAAAACGCTAATTAATCGGTAAAATTATTCAACCCCTCCTTTTAGTTTCTACATGGTCATTTATCTTATTGATGTTGTTCATTCATGAAGAAAAGAAACATCATAATTGTTACACATGACCAACTCTACAAAGAATATGTTATGCAAAAAGACAAATTATCCAAACAAGATAAAAAAAAAGAAACAGCCCTTAAGTTACATTCATTTGTTCAATTAAAACTACACAATGGTGACATAATATAATGGTTAAGAAAGTAGTACTACGTAATCAATAAATCAATTAATCAATAAGCATAAGATAAAACATAGAATATTCACACACCAACAACTAACCAACATTTATCTTCCATTTTGCAATAAATAAATATATTTGAAAAAACGAAGTCACACGAATAGGCGGGTAAAGTAATAGTACAACAACAACAACTAAATCATTCCCGCCAAATCCTAACGTGTTTATAATTCGTACCCGTTTGTTTTGTTTTTTTCTTTTTGTAAAATATAAATCCTTTTGATTTTTCCAACTGAGTTGACTCGGTGTGGCTGAGTCGTGTTTTCTTTTATTTTGCTTACGTACGCGCATAATAACGTTTATGTACGATCATATTTTCTTATCATCAATTTTATTTCATTTGTGTGGAAATATATTTTATTTTTTCTTTCGCTAGACACATTTATATATTCTCTTCTTGTTAATTTACCAATTCATATTCGTATAGTTAGTAGATACTAGTAGCTTTTCTCAAGAATTATGTAATACAAGCAAGATTATGTGTGTCGGTGTTTTGTTGATATGTGAAAATTTTGTTATTTCATACTGTGTTTCATTTGCAATAATCATGTTGAGTCAAACGACCATGTCTTTTACACTTGCGATGTTGCTTCAAGCGTTGGGAATTTGATTCGTACATGGTGCTCCTATCTCTGATTCGTCTTTAGATTATCGTAACCTCTATGTTTTTGGTGCTTTGGAGATATCGTAATAGTGTTACGTTTTTCTCTCAACCAATGAGGAAATGTGTAGTTTTTTATTATATTCGTTTATTTCCTTTTTCTTAGTTAAAATATAGAAGTAGGAAAATTTCTAATTGGATATCCTTTGCATTTTTCTAACATCTTCCTAGTTTTCAATATACATCTTACCATTAAAAAAAATGTATATAAAGACCGCTCAATTATTCAACTTTTTTCAACAAGTCACTCACTTATCCAAATTATTGTATGTGTCGCTTAAATATGTGTTTGTTTTCGTTTATATCAATCTGAACCATATTTGGGCCGAAATATTATAAAACCGCAAGGATCAACAAAAATCTAACACACCAAAACAATACGAAACAAATTTCAAATGTGAAGTATCAACTAAGTCCTTCATTTAGATGCTCTCTATCATATTGAAAATGACTCAAGGGGTTATAATTCTTACTTCACATAATAATTCTATTCATATTATTATATATTGTTAGCAACGAGTTCATGTTTTGCCGGTTTGCAGTTTTTCGGTATAAATTTCGTTAGAAGTGAATCAAGTGATCTAAACGTAAACAAACACATACTTTTTATAAAATTGTGTTTACAAATGAACGATCTTAACGAAAAAATGAATATTTGGGTCGCCTCGCCTCCGTATGTGATATCCCTATAATATTCAATAATAACAAGCTTACAAGAAGTCAGTATTACAAGCACATTAAGGGCATGTTTGGTTGGGGGAAATAAAGCCAAAGAAATGGAAATGAGCATAATTCTCTTGTTTGGTAGTGTAGAGAAAAAGAAAAGCGGAGATTTATAAATCTTTGGGAATTTCATTAACACATAATCCCAATTCTCTATATTAAAAAATGAATATTTGGGTCGGGTCGCCCTCGCTCGTCCTATGTGCTTCCCTATAATATTCGATTAATAACAAGCTTACAAGAGAGTCCGTTATTACAAGGCCATTAAGGGCATGTATTAGCGTTGGGGAAAAATAGAACTTATAAAGCCAAAAGAATTGGTAAATATGGCATAATTCTCTTGTATTGGTAGTTGGTTGTAGAGAGGAAAAAGAAAAAGCGGAAGATTAAGATTAGAGGGTGGAGAGGGGAGAAGGATGATGGAAGTGGGGAGTGAAGGGAGATGAGAATGACGAAGGAGATGAGATGGAGGCGGAGGAGAGGAGAATTTTTGTTTTAGGAGACGGGAGAAGGGCAAGGGGGGAGAGGGCGGAGAGGAGGAGAGAGTAGGAGACGAATGAAAGATTGGCTGAGAGGGGGAAGGGAAGGAGAGCGATTTATAAATCTTTTGGGAACGATAATTTCATTAATCACATAATCCCCAATTCTCTCTATTATCCTCCATTTGAGGTTTGGAAAAGGGGTGGACGGAGGGAAGGGGAGGAAAAAAATGAATTCCCTATCTTTTGTCAACAAAAATAAAACATGTGAGTCCCACAAGACACACAAAATAATCACAACCATCTTCAATCCCAAGTTCCTTGTGGTCGTTCGTTTTTTGGAGAAGAACCAAAATGAGGTTCTGTGTCGTTTATTATAATAAATGGATAAGAGAAAAGTATAAAAATAGTGCTTGATGACTCGCATAAAATGGATACATTCCCACATATGTATTTGCAGATCCTTACTTCGACCACCCCAATTCAAAATCCTGTGATTATTTTTTGATCCAACAAATAATGATTGCTGGTGAAAAAGTCTAACGCCAAATTGGTTTTTTGATCCAACAAATTATTGATTGCTTGGAAAAGTCTTCTTGAAATAGATCTTCGTTGTTGATTGATGCCATTGTTGATCGGGAAAATAACACACTCATTTTGTTCATTTCTTTGAAATAACTCAAAATGATATATAATGAGGTATGTTGGTTGTTGAGGTTTTAAAAATGGACCAGGATTCATTCCTACCAATTATGGATAATAATTTTCTTTATATCGTATCTAAGAATTTATAAACATGTCGTGCAAGCATCTTCAGTTTTATTTTGTTTTTATATATTTACAACGTACATATAATATATACAAACTTTTGCCCCTTATTTCTTCTGATGAAAGCTTCTATCGTCATTTATCCAAACAATGGAATATATCAATAATTTCTCTACTGATTTGTAAATTCTCTTAGAATTTTCATTCCACTGCTTTTCCATTTCTAATAACTTATGTAATCTCTTACCAACGCTTGCTGTTCTTACATCACACAAATAGGAATATGTCGAGTCTTAACATTGCTAGATGACAAAGTGATTCACACTTACGAATCTCGTACATTTGTATGACATCGAGAAAATAAAAAAAAACTTAAATACAACCTATTATGTGAACAATAAAGAAGCTACTAAAAAACTGTGCAATCCAAAAATTCGAACCACTACTCCAAGTTGAAATTTTATCACTTTCAAACACACAGACATACGTAAAAACAATAAAAAAAAAAAAATGGTAAAATAAAAAAAAAAAACATACTACGTTTTTTATTTTATTTTAAACCTGCCCCCAGCAGACTCGTCAGCAGCACCCAGACATATATACATAGGACATAATATCAGTAAAATTTATGACTTTCAACATAAATATGGTAAAAACATACAGTTAATTAAATTTTAAGCACAAGCCTTTTGCTTTTTTTTTTGCACACTGGATCCAATAACCACCACACTACAGAATCGGGGTCTATTCTCTAGAATTTTATTCCCTGCTTCATTTCTAATCTATGAAATTCTCTCTACCAAACGTGCCCTAACATCACACAAGAATGTCAGTCTTAACATTGCTGACAAGTGATTCTACACTTACGACATCTTACACTTATGACATCGAGAATAAAAAAAACTTACAACTATTATGGAACAAAAGAAAGCTAAAAAGTGCAAATCGAACACATCAAGTAAAATTTATCACTTTCAAACCCACCAGACATACGTAAAAAACATACTACGTTTTATTTTAAACCCGCCAGACATAATACGTAAAATTTATGACTTTCAACATAATATGTAAAAAACATAGTACATTTAATTTTAAGCACAGCCTTTTGACACTGGATCCATAACCCACCACACTACAAGAATCGGGGCATTTATCACGACTCAAAAACCTTGCGTTGAATGTCAAAGTAAAAGCTTGAAAATGCTTTAGTGACGACTAAGTCATCGTTATAAGTGATTGTCAGGATCAAAAGTTAAAGATCGCTTATTTCGTCGTTTAGCAGACCTTTAGCTACGACTCTAGTCTCGGTTAAAAGTCTTTCGTGCTAAAAGCCCTATTTTTGTAGTGCCCAAACACCGTAAACTCAAATACTAATACTTGTTGGAATCAAGAATTCAGAGGCACAAGCGTAGTTTGCTATTCATGAAATATAAGAAGCAGTTTGGTCGTGTTGCGGTTACAAGACGCTATGCCCGAATGGATTTTTTTTTTGAACAGCGGATTTTATTAAGAAACTAGCAAGAAGCTAGAATTACAGAGAAATCAAAGAAGGGTTTTTAAGCCAATCATCCCAACTGAACGATGCTTTACATCTAGACTTACACCAATAAAAAGATATGGAAACAACATCATCAAAAATAATCGCCTTTGAAGGTTTCTTCTCCTCGAATAGAAGTTTGTTTCGATAAGACCACACAAGCCACCAAACCACAAAAAAGACACCTTGGATCATCATCTTAACTTTAGACTGAAGACGTAAAGAGGCCATCCAGTTGATCCATTCAGTGAAGGAGTTAACGTCCGAATATTCGATATCCCACCAAGAACAAATTTTGCGCGCAATTTGTCTGACTAAACAACAACTAAAAAATATATGTCTCGTAGATTCAACCCCCTATCACAAATGGGACAAAGGATAGAATCGATCTCAATACCTCTACGCGAAATATTGAATCTCGTAGGAAGCGCTTCCAATTTGATTTTCCAAGCTAGAATATTCACCTTAATCGGGACACTTTTAATCCAAAGAGTTTTAGAATCCACCGTCAAGAGACGTTGATCATCAATAAATCTCCGAATAGAAGCGACAGAAAACTCCCCCGATCCCTCTAAAGACCAGAACCATCTATCAGGACACGGATTAAGCACGATCGGAATGAGCAAGTCCGTAAGCTCCTTGAACTGAGACTGCTCGATTCCTCCTCTAATGCTGCGACGGAAGTTATTATCAAGGCTGGGCTCATTAAGCTTCATACAGATTGACGCATCTTTAATATTATCAAGAGCATAAATACGGGGAAATAAGAGCTTCAAAGGCTTGCTGCCAATCCAAATATCGTCCCAGAATTTCGTAGTTTCGCCATTGCCCACTTTAATATACATAAAATCACGCATGTTAATACCTTGATCTTTCAACTTCCTGACTTCATTAATAATATCCCTCCAGCAGGACCTGCTAGCATATTTAGAGACTTTATTTACCTCACCATCAACTCCGTAAATAGCCTTAATTACTCTAGACCATAAAGAATCATTATGGGAATAAAATCTCCAGAACCATTTCATCAATAAGGCTCTGTTAAGAGCAAAAAGGCTTGAAACTCCAAGACCACCTTTTTCTTTGGCCGCCAACACACTGTTCCATTTAACCCAAGAAGATTTGTTACTTTTGAGCTCATGTCCATTAAAAAACTGGCATCGGATAGATTCAAGCGAACGAAGCACCGTTAAAGGGACTTTAAAGATAGACATGTGAAATATCGGTATCGAACCTAAGACCGATTTAAGTAAAGTAAGCCTACCTCCAATTGAAAGGGACTTTAATTTCCAATTGGATAAGCGAGATTTCACCTTATCAATAATTTCCGTCCAAGCTTGTACACGGGACATGTTGCCTCCCACTTTTGTACCTAAGTAAGTAAACGGCGTATTAAGAATTAGACAACCGAGTTTTGAAGCCGCTACTTTGATCTTATCATCTCCAACATTAACCCCCATAATCTTGCTTTTAGACATATTGATACGTAATCCCGAAGCTCGAAAGAAGCATTCCAAAACATGAACAAGAGTATTAATATTATCATCACACCAGAATGGATTGAACTTACACTTCTTGAAAAGATTCTGGAACACTTTTGAGGCTCATTTTGTTAATAACATTAAGCACTTTGAAAATAGTGGCAGGTTTTCACGCGGTTGTAAGCCCTTATTCATTTTGCTAATTCCAAAAGTTGGAGACCCTATGGACATACCATACATTGACCTATAAATCTTATTGGGTGTGCTTACAAGATAATCACGAAGCTTCTGACCTCTAGCCTGGCAAAGTTATTCATAAAATCGCTAGTTCCAATTAAATTGCTTTCTCCTATTCTATTCAACAGTGTTTTAGAAGCTCTTCAAGTCGCCATATTAAAGGCTTGTGATAGAGGTATTTTCAAAGGTGTGTCGGTGAACTAATGCGTCAGGGATTGGTGTAAATCTTTCTAAATGTTGTATTTATGGTTTGGGAGGTCATCATAACGAAGTTGAGATGTTCACTTGCATCACAAGTTGCAAGGCTGGTCCCTCTCGTCTATTTTTTTAGGTTTCTCGGTGGTTAAATATATGAGCCGCTTTGATGCTTAGGAAGAAGTGATTGAATAGAGTTAACTCTCGAATTTCTTTGTGAAATTTTAGACTTTTATCGATAGGAGACCGCCTAACTCTTGCAAAGTCACTTCTTATCAGCTCTGGTGAAAGTTATCGATGAGCTAGAAAAGATGCGTTGCAAATATTTTTTTTGTTTCAAAGAAGATCAAAAATGTTTCGTTTAGATTAGTTGAAAAAACACGATCGATGGTCGTGATCTTGGTGGTCTCGGTGTTGGTAACCTTCAGGCAAAAAATATTAATCTACATGCAAAATGGCAATGACGGTTTTTGAATGAAAAGGACGATGTCTTGAACAAAGTCACTAGTAGGTTTTATGGGCCTCATGGTAGATTTAATTTCATCATTGGTTCACGGTTAAAAAGGGTGTTTGGCATAATATTTTTTACGTTGGTGGAGTCGTTGATGTCTTAGGCATCTCATTACGTCATTCTTTTATCGTAAGTTGGGTCGAGTACCGTGATAAGATTCTTGTTAGAGAACTGGCTTGACGATGGTCCCTGTTTTAGAGAAAAAAATTTCTTGATTATTTGCTTTAAAATCTAACAAAATTGCTTTCTTCAAGATCGTTGGGTGTTTCTCAAACGTGAGTGGCTGGCTAACTGGGAATGGCGAATCCAACCTAGGGGAAGAACGGAGATTGACATAATTAACTTAGAGAACCTCCTTAATGGATTTACTCTAGAAACAAATGTTAAGATAGATGCAGATGATCTCGCGATAATAATAATAGCTATTGATTCTCGTATTATTCTCCCGGGTGTTTAGGTCGAGTCTTCAACTAAAATAATCAGGTTCTGAGGAAAGTGACAATATTTAATTGGAGATGATTAATGAGTGAATTCCACATCTTTCAAACATTGATAAGCGAAATATTGATGCTCATTCCTTTTCTGCCCGCTTTGTGATTCTAGTAGCTTTCACGCAAAAAAAAGAAGCGTTGAGCATTTAGATGTTTTCTTACACATTATTATTATACTTACAACTATGTTGCGAAACTTTTTTACACATTATTATTACACTTACAACTACGTTACGATTTTTTTTTAAGTTGCTATGACTACTGATCATTGCTACTACTTGTGACTACTACTACTTTTACCAAACACACTCTAAATTTAAAAATTCCTATGTAATATTATTTTACCAATGCATTTATCACATATATTTTATTTCATTCTTATTATGTTCAACCAAACAAACCTCTAAATATAATGCTACTAGCTTCAAGGCCCGCCCGATGGCCGGCTAGCTTTAAGAATTATTATAAATATAAAAGTGGTAGAATGGTTAATTGAAATAACGTTAGATGATATAATATCAAAAACCAAACAGTTAAGGTAAAATGTCATTTGGATAACATGCGCAAAGGAACTAAATAACATTCATTATTTAAACAAAAAGTAACTAAATAACATTCATTCTTCAAATGTAACATTCTTTTTTATACTTACATGAAGATGATGAAATCCAAACTTGAATAATTTCTTACTCATTTATTGTGATGAGTAACAGCTAAAAGAAACCACATTCAGTTAACTACTTAACCATTTGATTACTCAAATACCTTTGATTAACATATGAAAATAAAAAAGTACCTTCCATTCATGTGACTGTTAGGGAAGGTGTTGATGGTTGCTAGCTTCAAACTTTATAAAATACAAATAATAAGTCTAACTGGTATAAAGCTACATAAAAAGAAAGGTAGAAAGACTAATATGGAGAATCCTTTGTGGAGTCGTCTTTCGACTTCTTGGCGGGTTTATCTGTCTCGTGACTTCCCATTACTCAAACGAGAAACACTTCAAGTTAACCTACAACCATGGTATCATTACATTTTACCACATGCATCATAAATATTAAGACAAAATTCAAAAATCACGAAAATAGACACATGCTTACTGTTCAAATAAGCATAATTATAATACCTCAAAAATTAAATAAATAGTAACGTGTATTGTATCATATTAATTCATACATATAACGAGGATTTAAGCCCGCGCGTTGCCGCGGGATGTTTCTATGAAAAGTGTAAGATGAATGCAGTAGCAACGAAGACACTAAATTGTAAAACATTCATTATGTAATGGACATATTTATACATGCATATGTATTGTCAAACTATACATAAATGTTTAAATAAACCAATTGTC